>JASSUY010038507.1:0-94397 GCA_032466535.1 Forpus xanthops | reverse complement strand
TCTAGTCCCTTGAATATGGTGAAATATGCTGCAACAGATGTGCTTCTGGATAAAATATATTGAATTAATTGCAGATATGCTCGTTTTGTGTGTGCTGTGTGGTGTTAACATGTATCAGTACAGTCTGAGTAACTATAACCAGACTCTGCCTACTGCAGTCACATAGCTGGTACTGTGGTGTATTTCATATGAACCCCACTAAGAGTGAGAAACCTGAGTACTGGGAGGTGATTCCTATGTCAGGAGGGAATTAAGTCTCTTTTTAAAGAAAAAAGGGGCAGTCATAGTCACAGGCCGGTTTACGTTGGACAGAACCTTAAATATTATCTAGTTTCAACCCCCTACCACAGACAGGACCACACTGCTCAACAAAAGTTTCCTAGAGAAGAGATAAAAACAGATTTCCTTGCTTAGAAGCTGGATAAATGAAGACCAAACTAGGTGGTTTGTCTTTTAGTCTTTTCTAAATCTCTGTATTGAATGTATTTTAAATATTTAGTAGCTCTTAGTGTTTGAAGAAATTAAAAGTAATCTCCCAAGTAGCAACCAGGTTGCTGCCATCTGATTTATCTGAAGGCTTAGTCTCTTGGTTTACTGTAATGTAGAACAAGCTAATAATACAGCTTTACACAGTAATAGAAAGGTACAGATTTCAGAGGAGGATGAATGCCTCAGCATCCTTAACAGCAGAACCAGGAGCTGTGGTTTGCAAGCAAAGGTAACAAAGAGGGAGTGTCACTGACAGTGCCCTCTCCTCTCATCCTGGTGTCCAAGTGCCAGCTTTTCACTCAGGGAAGCCAGCTGGACCAGAATGCGTGGAAGCAATAAGTGGTTTCCTGGTGCTTCGCTGGAAATGTATCTGCAGGGTGGGACAGTGGCTGTGCATGTCTGTGTCTCTGCCTGTCCCTGTTGCTGGTGCAAAACACAGTGCCACATTTCCCTGGGGAAGTTGGGTGTCTCAGAGCTGTGAGAACATGTTTATCACTGCCTTAATTAGTCAGGAAGGAAGACAGCCTTTTCCATTTGCATTAAAGACAGGAGTCCCAGCTCATACATATGCAGGCAGCCAAGCCCAGAAGGTTTTATGGGTCAGGAATTTTCAGCATCACATGAAGTCACACCAGGAAATGCCTGACAAAAGGCAGCATCTCTGCATTTCATGCTGAAACTGGACCAACAGTATAGAATCACAGACTGGTTTGGGTTGGAAGGAACCTTAAAGCTCATCCAGTTCCAACTGCCTGCCATGGGCAGGGACACCTTCCACTAGACCAGGTTTCTCCAAGCCCCATCCAGCCTGGCCTTGAACACTGCCAGGGATGGGGCAGCCACAGCTTCTCTGGGCACCCTGTGCCAGCGCCTCATCACCCTCACGGGGAAGAATTTCTTCCTAATGTCTAACCTAAATCTCCCCTCAGTCATGTTAAAGCTGTACCCCCTTGTCTTGTCCCTACAGGCCCTTGTCAGAAGTACCTCTCCAGTTTTCTTGTCGGCCCCTCTAGCCAGTGGAACTGCTATAAGGTCCCCCCAGAGTTTTCTCCAGACTGAACAAGCACAGTTCTCTGTCTGTCTATAGCAGAGGTGCTTCTGCCCTCACAGCATCTCCATGGCCTCCTCTAGACTTACTTGAGGAGCTCCACATCCCTGTTGTGTTGGGGACCCCAGAGCTGATGTGTGTCACAAAAGGAATAATTAAATTTTGTTTTCAAATAACAAAGAAATGGGCAGAAAGACACAGATTTGTTCACCTGGGCCCTCCATATGCTTTTGGGGCACAGCTTTTGCTGGGGATTCTTGAAGAAGTAAAAATTAGATGATCTTGTCTGTTCAGTGAGCTGAATTATTCATTATAAATGAAAATATTTATAATCCTATGTCAGAAAATGTGTGATTTCCAGGCAGCTATGCTTAATAAGAACCCTGTGGTGTGAAATCTAGTCTTTGGCTGCTACGTAGTTATCCATCTTAAAGCTGTGCTGGCCTATGTGTATTTTTAGGCGTCCTATCAATAAATATTTTATAAAGTGCTGCAGATAGTCAAGGAAAGAAATGTTCTGTTGCAGAGGAATCCAATTTAAGGTTCCTCATAAAATGATGTGGTTTATAGGGTTTGATACCAGATACAAAAACAGAGATGTTGTCTAAAATGCATCAGATGTGATCACTGAAGAAACCCTGCTGTGTTGTGAATAATTTGTGATCCTTCAAAGAAAGCTAGAAGGGCTCTAAGCAGACTCTGTGGTGATAAATATCAATCTACATGTGTTCCTACATTGATGAAAAAGCTATTTCTTACTTTTATTAACAACAAGGTCAGATCGGTAGTAAAGGAAAAGAAGACAAACGATCTTTATTGATACTTAAGCTATATATTTAATGGAGAATAAATTCTGCAACTGCTCACTGTAATTGCATGTGCTGTTGCAAGAAGTCTGCTGTCTCCAAGTCAGCATTTGGGGATTATAATCATCTTTTCAGAAGCATTTCCTGAACTCCTGATTTGTGGTATCCTGCAGTGGTGGTGTTTGGTCTATGTATGTTTTCTATGTACATGAGAACCACCTAATGCTCATTCTGCTCCTCTAATATTGATGCAGGCGATAACAGCCTTCCTGAAGTACAAATTGGCACACGCAGCTGAGGTTTAGCTATTAGCATAATCTTATAATGGCAGATTTAACTTTCAGACACAATCACTGGAAAAAAAAAATCACTGAGGGAAAAAAAAAAGGCCAGTTTGAATGGGGCTTGGAGCAACCTGGTCTAGTGGAAGGTGTCCCTGACCGTGGCAGGGGGTTGGAACTGCATGAGCTTTAACATCCCTTCCAACCCAAACCAGTCTGTGATTCTATGAAAGCACCTCATCTGTGGGCGTTCTCACCCCTAGCATTTGCTGTGCCCTATTACACTGAAGAAACACCCAATCATGCAGAAAGCATGGTGGTGGGTGTGATGGAGCAGTGTTGCTGTGCTTTCTACTCCATAGCAGATGGGAGCTGCTGACAGGGACCATCATCCTGCCTTTAGGCAGCAAAATACTTACTCCTTTCTGATTACCCATTTGGAGACTATCAGTCACCCCTCTCTTTGTGGTGGGTTAGTGCCCACCTTTTCCTTGAGGTGCTTTCTATGTAAAGCCATCTTGATGTTGTTCAGTCCTTTTGCTCTCCCTCCTGCTGTTTTAATTGGAAGCCATTGCATAAAGCTGCCAGTGCAGAGCTATGCACACCAAGGTGATAATTTCTCCTGAAGAAAATCCACAACCAAAAAAGGATTAAAAACTGCAGGGGAGGATTTAATTTCCTTTGGGTTTGTTTTTCTTTCAGCGACAAATCCCATATGAATTAGGAAAATAGCAGCCATCTAATGGAAAATGTGCATTTCCCATTGCCATCCCAGAAAGCAGGGTCTTTATTATTTTTAAAAGGTAGGACGGGGGCATTTGGAGATTTTTTTGTGTTTATAAGTAACTGGTAGGACTGGAGAGGGCGTGACAGGAGGCTTTTGCTTGGGTCTACAGCATTATAGCTACCCAGTATTGTGTCTAATAAAGAAAACATGAGCCCGTTTCCAGATTGCAGAAAAAGAAATTGCAGTGTCATGTGTCCCCCTGAGACATGTTACTGAGTGGGAGATACACACAGGTTTCCTAGACATCTTTTCCCCAGTCAGTAAAGCCCTTGAACTGTATAGATGTCCGTATTTCTGTCGCCCGTCAAGAGAACTGGACATTTAAATGTCAGCCTCATCCTCCCCTTATCTATTTTTAATGTGAATAATTGGTTAGGGAAGCTAAAGAGCAGCTCCAAAAGCATCTGCTAATTACTAATATCAGTACTACTTGTTTTATTGTTTGGAATGTTAAAAAATTTATAATAATAAGAAAGCCAAGGGTTGTCAGAGCAGACTGTATGTGCTGAAAACGAAGGAAGTACTTCCAGACTGAGCATTACCATGTGTCAAATGCATTTTAGAAAGTGGCTTTGTTCTGTTACCTGTAAAGATTCTACAGGGAGTGGCTAGCCTACTCCACACATTGATGGATGAGGTTAAGAAGTATGACTTTTATGTCTTGAAAAAGGCTCATGGATTTTATTTCATGCCCTAAAACCCCCCATAGATAAATGATTGTTTTGCTCGGAGAGCTTTTCCCTAGGATTTTCATCCTCCCTAATATCTGAGTGTAATTTGCATAACAAAGTATTTTTTACCTACTTTAATTCAGACGTTGCTGAAGAAGAAGGCAGAAAAGAACAAAGAAGGGAGGCTGAAACGTTTTCATTATGCTGAAGCAAAATATTAAGACGTGCTGAAATATGTGTATATTAAGTCGATAGGCTGCAGATACTGCGAAGGAAATGTTAAGGAGCTGCCTCACTGTATATCTGACAGAGTTTAGTGAGAAGCTTTGTCATTTTCAGGTAAGCAAATGCAGAACATAGCCAGGTCCTCTGTGGCCTCATTTTATGTAGGGCGATCGCTTTGTACCTTGATGGATTTTTCATTACCAAAGCCTTCAGTGTGAAATTAAGCATTATGCACTCCTAGGACCCATCCTGTTCTGGCTGCTGAAGCAGTTTTAAAAGTGTAAGATCAATTAATAAAATTAATTGGGGAATTAAAGAGTAGTAGCTTGAATTAAGTGCTTCTAGTGCCTGAGTATATGATTTGAGCACCCCAGAAGGTCTGGTCTGCAGAGGTAGTCTGTCCATTGCGTGTGCGTTTTATGTCTTTGATAGACTGAACCAGCTTTAAACCTAACCCCCCCCAAAGTCTTTGATACTTTGGCTCTGAGGTTTTGATTTCAGGTCAGAAGCTGTCCATTAATATCACCAACACTGCACAATTGCATTTCTTTCTAATGAATGAAGCCAGGAAAATTTAGTTTAGCCAAGCAGTGAAGTATTATTAAATGGCCAAAATACATGCAAGGGTGATTCAGATATTTCTGCTTTATCTGCTGCTTGGGCTTTTGAGAATACTTGAACATTGCATTTTCACACCCTTCACTTATGCTGAATGGTTATAAATTTTTCTTTCGATCTAAGTTTTTCCTCCTTTGCTTCCAGATATTAATCTGATCTTAAATAACTGCTATTCAAAGCAGACCCCATTTGAATACTGTATTATGCACAATAATTCAAAAAATGTAATTGATTGCTTTTAGCATATATTTCTATAACTTTGACTTCATGGAAAAGAGCAGTGGAAAAACCTAACTGAATGCAGAGATATAAAAGGGTTTTCTGAACATAATTAAACATTAGTAACAAAAACTATTTTTCCACTCCTCATTATTAGAAGTACATCACTATAAGTAATTTACAAATCTTATTAGTCTACAGTAAGCATCAGGCAGTTTATATTCTGGTTATGAACAGCATGCATGAGCTGAGCAGTAGGCTGGAGAGCTAAAATGCGACTCGTGCACATTCCCACAAATAATTGCTATAGCAACATTGTCAGAATGTCTGAGATCTGCTTCCCTTGGGTTCGCACCTGAAGTTTTCTTTGTGGTGAAACAAAATGCCTTCTCAAGTTGAAAATAGTCTGTAACAGAGGGTATTGATGGCATTTTCTTTTTCTTTTCCCAAGTAATTAGATTTCAGATGTTAAGAAGTGTAATGGAACATTAGGGGAAATAGTTTGCTCTCATAGCGTCTATTTATCATGAAATTCAACATTGTGTGTCTCCCTCCGTACAATTAATCTCCGCAAATTGGTGTGATTGGGTAAAGCAATACTCTGTGGGCAGCCTCACCTAACTTGTGGAGTTTTTCCTTCTCTTCCTCTGAGTGCTTAGATGGTACATTAATGTCCTGTAAAAAAACAACCAACGTAAGGTTTTGCAGTTGTTATTTCTCTTATTTCACATTGATCAATGTTGTGATACAGGCTGTGTCTCTGCTTAATAGTGGCTCTTTGACTCACATCTCTGAAATACAGTGTTGAACACACATCAGCTTTCTTGAGCAACACTAATAATGCAACTTGCATTTATGTAATTTTACCGATGAAATTCTGAATTGCAGGTCCATATTTGTGCTGTTGGATGAAACTAACAAGGGATGTCCTGAATGGCAAAGGGTGCACCACAAAGTAGCCATGGAGTCCCTGCTGGTTTGGTGGTGTAGTGTAAAACATGCATATGAGTCTGTGGACTGTTTTTTTTTTTCCTGCTTGATAGCTTATCCAGGAGGAGAGATGTTAAACAGTGCTTTGCATGGCAGCTCCTGCACTCCTGTCCCTTCCAAGCAGCATAATATCTGTTCCTCTGTGTTAAAGTTTATAATAGATACTAAAGTTCATAATACATGGGTACCATTAAGTGAGAGTATTGCTCCATTATCATTATGGTGAACAGAGAGCAACAGATTAAATTGTTTCACCCTGGGTCTTAGAGTGACACCATGAAGTCTGAACCATGACTGTGAAAGGTAGAGCATTCAGGGCAATGGAGGTCTTTGATCATCCAAGCAGGCTAATTAGAAGTCATTCAGCAGGGAGCCAAAGATGAGAATAGTTTCTGAAAAATGATCTTGCGGTGATATTAGGGAGAAGAGAGAGGTCCAATGCTCCAAATGACAGACCTTCGGAGAACAGCAGTGGAGGAGGAGCAGGAGGTTGGGTCCCTTGAGTAAGACCAAAGAATACTAAAGAATACTAAAGACATGAGTAATCAGTGATGGGCAATGTGTGAAGGCAATTTTATAGCTTTCTTCAGGTCTAAAAAATCTGAGAAATCTAGTAATTGCATGTTTTTGTAAAGATGTTGAAAAAGAGAAAAGGAAAGAAAGAAAAAGAAACACCTACTTGCACTAAGGTACTGTGCTACACTGGCAAAGGGAAAGAGACATTATCCAAGCTTCCTCAGACTCATAAAAGCTTAAGAGGCTTAACATGACCCATAGATGGCTGTTCAATGTGAGGAGCGCAGGGTGTGCTGGCATTGACAAACGGCCTGGATACTTGATGTTGGACCAGTGGGAGAAGGACAGAAAATGTCTTGCCTAATTCAAATTTTCTCATACTCTGGTCTGCATTGTTTCAATAGTGCAGTTTGCTCTCCTGACAGCAGCACATAGCTGCTGTTTCAGGGAAGACAGGTAAATCAGAATAGTGTTGCTGCCATTACATGTGTATTACATGTTTGATCATTTCAGCTCCTGTTGATGCACAGAGTATAAAGCCATGGGCTGGCTGGAGGTGGCTTACACTGCCCTCCAAAGCTACAGGGAAAACATTTGGTATTTTTTTCCCCCAGCATACATTTATCCACCTAGGAGTTATCGCAGTTTTTATTAACTTCATTCATACCAGAATAGCATCCCTATATAGACAAGACTGACAGACTCAGAGAGTTTAAGTATAGCCTTTCCTAACATAGCATGCCTGTTTAGGGAGCCAACTGAACATCTTAGTTGCACCCACAGTAACTTCTAGTCTTGCTTCTAAGTTTGATTCTGGATCTTTTGAAATCCTTTTTAATTTTAAAGAGGAACCTTACACTGTCTTTCTGTTTGCTCCTATCAAATGAAATTTTCTTGCTTTTGTTGTGGAGTTCAACAACTGAAACTATAAGGTCTTATGAAAAGAAATTCAAAAAGATAACTTACAGGTTCTTGCCAGAGAATGGAAAGACACTGTCAAAATACAACACAATACTGACTACCTGGGGTGTGTATGGCTGGTTAATTTCTCAGTTTGCATTCTATTTTAAATTCTCTGCCATATTCCTAGTAATTGCTCATAATGTAATAATGCAGGTGAAACATCAGACTTTGTGACTTAATCATTTTAACTTAGATTTTTTTGGATTACCTCACAGCAGCAATGTCTTTGGAGTAGTGTCAGAAGCATTCCATGTTGCAGTCAGAACAGCGATTAGTGCATAGCCTCAAGTTTCAGATACTTCCCTAATGGTTTGGGCTTTCAGTTTTAAGCCATGTCATAAAAACTGATGGGCCAAATACACAACTGAAGTGTGAACATTTTGTTTCTCTTGAACTATATAGCTTTGCACCAGCTGACATTCAATATGTTGTTATTAATCTGTACCAGCATGTTATTGAAGATGACATAGAATTGTGCAGGCACAAGGCATGTGTGAGCTCCAGCAGGCTGGAGTTCTGGCATCCCCTAATTGTTGGGTGTTTGTTCGTTTTCACACTTTAAGTTTTCCAAGTCGAATGTTTTGCATGTGGTTTTCCCAGTTGCCTTGAAAACAAACAGCAGAAACGTATTCCACTCTGCGTTATCAAACTGATGCCCTGAAGTCTACAGCTGGAGCCTGTGGATCCGCCTTGCAGGTCTCCGAGGCTGAGATAACAGTGATTACTGGGAGTCCTTTAAGATGATGGAACTTCATGGACCAGGCATCTGCAGAAAATTTGACATCTTTGCTAGAGATCTTAGCAGAGAACTGCTGTCAGTGGGTGGAAAGCCAAAAAGTTGGTATCTGTTCTGATGGTTAGAAACCTCTAATGGTTAGAAGCCTCTAATTTTTCCTGCCAGTGGCTGGGCAGCATCCTTTGACCTTAGCCCAAGCCTTCCCATTGGTCTTTTTAGTTCTCCATGTGCCACTTTGCTGATTTACTTAGCTCTTTATCCCCCCATCCTCTCTTCTCTTTGTGATCCCCCCTCAGCCTTTACAATAACCACAGTGTTTCATTTCTCTTCTCAAATCCTACAGCAGCTTATCTCAGTTACTTTCACATGTTTCACGTGTGGGTTTAAGCACTAGGGTAGGAACTAGCACCTAGGAGAAGCATGTTATGGGTCCCACTGTTATGGGTCCAACAAGAAGCAACTGCGAAGAACTGAAGATGCAGAGGAAGAGAATCACAGAATCAATCAGGTTGAATGAGATCTTCAAAATTCATCAAGTCCAACCATTCCTCCAGCACTGCCAAGGCCACCACTAACCCACATCACTAATGGCCTCACCTACAGAGTTTGTGAACACTTCCAGGGATGGTGAATCCACCACTGCCCAAATGAAAATGCCTAGCAGTGGGGGCCAGGTGAAGGATGGTGAGGCAGGTTGAAAAGTTTATGCTTCAGCTTTCTGCACAATTACCAGGCCTCTCTGTGCACTAATATAAGTACACTTGGAGAACGTCTCTATTTAACCTTGGTTGGCAGCAATGCTAGGAAAAATATTAAGGACCACTTTGGCTTTGACCTTACACTTGAATCTCGTGAATTTAACTAGTAAGCAATATAAATAGAATGACTGTCAAGCCTCTGTTCACCAGACAGGTGTTTCTAAAGCACCTCTGAAACCTGACATAGCTGATTAGAAGAATAGACTCATCACAGAATGGTTTGTGTTTGAAGACCTTAAAGCTCATCTAGTTCCAACCCCCTGCCACAAACAGGGCCACCTTCTGCTAGACAAGGATGCTCAAAGCCGCATTTGTACATTCTCTACTTTTTATTGAAAACGATTACTTAAGAAAATTGAAGCTTGGAAACAGTTAATGATGCATAGGTTCTGGAAGGGTAAATGATGTTCTCTGAAGCACATGTCAGATCCTCAGCAATCACCTGGAGCAACTCCCAGGCATGCAAAACATTGCTGCTTTCCAGTAGCACATTTCACGCCTGAATTTTGAGTTATGAAATAAAGGCTTTAATATCAAACCCAAATACCTCTGTGACAAATGGACACTTTAAGAAACTATCTAATTAAGTGTATCTCTAAAGCAGGGGCTTTAATGGAACTGCTACTTTAATTGAAAGGCAATTAGGTATTGTCTCCTCATGGTGCATGTATTGCTAACCCTTGTTAGTAATAAGAATTTGCACTTGCAGACTGAAGCTCTGTAGGACATTTCTTGGACCTGCAAAACTAGTAGGTTAGTTCCTCAGTACTTTTCCTGGTCCAACCAATGTTGTCTGAGTTTTCACATTAAAATATTGAGGTAAGAAAATGTGGCAGTTTTTTAGTAGTGGAACTGTCTGCTTAATATTTGAAGGCAAGTCAAAGGCAAGTTTGTGGGAAGCCAGCTTAAATTTTCCTGTCCCTGCTTTGGGTAAATCTGTGTAACCTAGTGATGACTGGGTGATAAAATGTGATGAAGGAGCCGGTATCTGGGAGGAAACAATGTGCCTTCTTAGCCCCTTAACAATTTAAATTGTAGTCTTTATTATAAAAGTCAAGGAGAAGTGTTGGCGGTGGAGCTGGTGCTCATCATTCCTTCAGGAGAGGAAAACTGGGGTTGGGAGAGGGATACCATCAGGTGCTTACCTGCTCTGACTTAAACAAATTCACCTTGAGATAAGACATGTTCCGATCATAGAATGGTTAAAGTTGAAAGGCACCTTAAAGAGCAAAATGAACTTGAAGAACTTGGTATGGGTAAGTCAGTGTTAAATAGAAGATCCCATGTTTTCCTTTTATTGTCTCTCCCTGGGGCAAGATGAGATGGCTGGTTTACCTAAATGGCTGAAAAGCAGCCTCATGGTTGATGCAGTTTTGTGCATTCCTTCTAAAATGATTATACTGTGCTCTGTGGTTCGAAACAACACAGGAAAGCTCTTCCAGCCTGAAAATACAGTGAGAGAGAACACAGGCTGCGTGTTAGCTGCAGGAAGTACTCCTTGCATGGGGTTTTATTGCCTTCCTCTCTTTCAAGACCAGCAATAAAATTCCCCTGGATATCAGTGGAGCAAGATGTTCTTGCGTGGCACAATGTAACAGTCAGGGATACTCACAGTAAGTAAAAATAGCAATACTGTGATTGAATAAAAAAATGGAAGTGGAGTTTAAGACAAGTGCCTTTCTAACTTTTCTGTATAAGGGGATTTTCATAACTAAATGAATCATAGAATCATAGAATTCCAGGTTGGAAGGGGACCTCAAGGATCATCTGATCCAACATTTCTTGCTCAAAGCATGGTGTAGCCAAGGTGGCTCAACACCGTGGCCAGCCAAGTTCTAAAAGTGTCCAGCATTGGTTCCAGTCTGTTTTCCAACTTTTATAAGTTTTGCTAAGACTCGTCTTAAATCATGTGACTAAATTGAAAAATGAAAAACAGCCTGTGTTACCAGCTCACTGGTTAATTGAAAGGAACCCCAGCAAAAACTCACATCGTCATTTTTGGGTTTTAATAATGCTGTGCCTGGGTTTTCTGAGATTAATATAAATGCAGAAGGTCTCATATTCCAAAAATTCAGCAGTCTCTGTACATGTGATGGGTAATGCAGGAATATAAATTAAATGGTTTGCTATCACTGTTCTGACGTTGCAGTTTTAATAATCACAGTCTCTGAGTTAAAAAGAAAAAGATCCTGCAAAAGTCTCTACTGTGTCTTGTGAGCTCAGAATTAATGGAGACCAAAATGTTTACTTCAGCAAAAGGGATGGGTAAAAATAAAATTATAGCAGAAAATGCAAGCATAATGCCCAGAAACATTTCTCTCATACTCAAGAGACAAAATCATTTTCTTGCCTAGGAGAAAAGAACAGGATTGTGTTTCATCAGTCGCATTCCATTCTGCATATTTTAGGCTGAGTGCAAAGGTAAAAGCAAAACAAAAATCATACTGTATTTTTGTTGTTCTGTAATGAAGTATGGTGTTTATGAGAGAAGAGCATGGATGTTCTGAAGACAATCTCAGAAAGAAAGCACAAATGACTTTTTACGAGTTTACAGGTTACCCATCCCTTGTTTTCAACCTGTTTTAGTTATTTCAGGGGAAAAAAAAGGGTGGAAAAGATAGGTTGAAAGAATCACAGCACAGCTTCTTTGGATCAGTATGATCTGTGACAGAAGGAGTTGTAATTGCAGGATGAAAATTACCCTAAAAAATTATTTCTGGAAGCTGAAATGTTACACCACTGTGAATCTAAAAGTTAGATGAGAGAGAAATAATGTGATGATTAATTCATTCTTCATCCAAGCCATGACAGCTTTAACAAATGTCACAGTATAAATAATATACTAGGCATTAGGCAATTGGGTGCCAGTGATTTCTTTGCTGGCATATCACTATCTACTTTCTATGTATGTTAGAGTAGAACCATAGAATGGTTTGGGTTGGAAAGGATTTTAAGATCATCTGGTTCCAACCTCCTGCCACAGGTAGGGACACCTTCCACTAGACCAGATTGCTCCAAGCCGCGTCCAGCCTGGCCTTGAGCACTGCCAGGAATGGACCGTGTTGTACTATTTTGAGGAAGGAAATCAAATGCTGATCCATTCCTCTGGCATTTCAAAACAAATTTAGGTCTTTCTCAGTACAAAATGTGCATGATGCTGATGTGACTCCTCATGCAGCACATGCTATTGGGTTTTCTGCCATGAGGAGGCCTTGATATGAAGGGTGTGAAAGATGACCAGTTCATTGCAGCCAGTATGGTTTTGAAGCATTAGTCTAATGTTCATGGTAAACATCAGTAGTTCCCTTTATAAATACCAAACGCTGTGCTATATCTTAAACCTCCTTCCTTCTGCCAAGAACTGAGAAATGGTAACTGCCATCCTTGATACTCACTCGCTGTTCGGTTGTTGCTTGCTCTATTTCCAAGAACCACACCTAGTATGGGATCAGCTTGTTTCAAGAAGGAAAGTCCAATATAGCCCTGGGTGTACACAGTGACTGTGGTGTTATATATCTCCTTGCAAGGCCTTTGATTTAAGGAAGAGTGGCCACTTGAAAATACATTGATGGAGATGTATGTGTTTTAAGTTGTTGCCAACAAGGGAAGGAAATGGAGGAAAAACTTTCCAGAGAGCAGTTCTCAGGAAGTTTTACAAGGGGACAAAAAAAGTGATTCTCATGGATAAAATGAACACAGGAATTGGTTTTGGCCTGCATCTGTGAAACTAGCATTATTTATCTGTTGCAGGAGGTAAGGGACATGACCTGATCAGGAAAAGATTTGGATTATTTCCTTATTTTTAATTAGTAATGCATTTATGTTTGAAGATGAATGCAAAGTGCTGCTGGCCAGCTGTCCAGGTAAGGAGCTGTAGCTTTGACAGCATGTGGATTTTCTCAGCTTTGCTTCTGTTTTTTTCCAGATGAGACAAATGGCTCTAAGACTTTGACCAAAGTAATTAGCTTCAAATTTGGAGCTTAAAGGAAAGCCATGCAGTTTTGTTGACATTATTTTACTATAAATCCTTTTCTCAAATATATTTCTACTACTTGTAGCAATGTTGCCCATGATAATTTAGATGTTTGGGAGAAGAAGGAGGGAAGCTGGAGAAGTAGTACAGATGCTGCTCTGCATGGAAATAGTACCGTAGATTTTAAGGTTGCTACAGGGAAGGACTGAATATGTGTAGTTTATGTAGAGAGGTGGAGGCCGGAACTGAGGTTATTGTGCTTTGCTGTGTGGGGCAGCTGTGTTCCCATCACGATGAAATTTGGGGACAGAGGCTGGAGGTGGCCTGCAGCATACTGAGGCATCATCTTGAGCTTTTTACTGGCACCTCAGAGTACAATTTCTTATTATGTTTGGTTATTATGTACTGAAGGTGTCTTTTTAAAATCTTCTTCTCTGGGCCCAGCGTCAAACACTGACCGATTCAAGAAGTAACACAATGGGACTAATTAGCTGAGAGCCAGTTTGGAGGAAATGTTTCAATTTTCAGTTACTGTATTTCCACATTACAGGGTAATGATATGTCAACAGTTAATAAATATTGTCTATGTGATTGAAACATTAGCATTTTAGTATCTGTGCCCAGCAATAACATTTTTCAGTAGGATGGAGATGATAAAATGCTTTTTGTTTGTGGGTGGAGGAGCAGTAATTGATGCACATGTACTTGCTTGACCTATGGCAGGTTAAATACAACTTCAGAGGCAGCTGTCCAAGCAGCATGTCATCTAGAGCTGATATTCCTGCTAGATAACTGTAGCATCTTTCTCAGCAAGCTGCCTCATGCAATAGGAGGTTATTAACAGCTGGAAGAAGCTAGCTGAAGAGTACAGCTGATTAATGTGACATATTTGAGTTTCTTTCTACAACTGTCTCTAAAACCAGTCATAGAGATCTGTTTCACACACAGAAAATTAAATATAAATTACAGAGTCTTGGCTAGAAAATTGTGCAGTTAATCCTGTCCCCCAAAATGGCATTTTTTTCCACATGAACTCCTCTGTGATTTTTCATGCTCTGTTGGTTACTGCCAGCATTCCCATTGGTTTGTGTTACTGTATTCCTCTCTTTAAAAGAAAAATGGTGGTGGGGAGAGGAATATATGCGAGGAATTGAGTTTTGGGAAAATCCCTCCCTGCCTCAGAAGTTGATGTGTCCAGTGCAAAACTACAAACTGATTACTCTACTTTTGTGAGCATGGCATGAACAGCATTTTTAAAGCAAAGTTTGCCACAGCTAATGAAGAAGATAGTAGTGTGTATCTGCTGTTTTTCCAAACCCTTTGTTTATACCATGGCTTTAGCTATATCTCCTTCTGCTAAGCTGAAGCAGCCCTCTGTGTTTAAATAGCAGTTGTAGCTGATTCTCTGTGAACTAAGTGGCAAGAATTTGAGTAAGCTATAATTTTTTTTAGGAGGAAGAATGAAGTAATGCAAGCAGAGATGAGAACCAAACATTTCAGAAAAGGGAAAAGCAGAATTGGAGGTTTAATGTCCTAGTCTTCAATCTGAACATATGTTTTCAGACATTCATTTGCTAACATTCATTAAATTCTTACCCATTAATCTTCACATAATCAGATCTGTTGATACCACTTCCCTTGTATCCTGGCCATCTCCCTTTACCACCTCATCTTGCTCACATGACCTTCCCATTAATTTCACACTTTGTTACATCCCCTCTCAACACAACCATGCTCTGTCCTCCTGTGACTTAACCATCAGGCTTGTAGTGCTGACTCTTCCTGCGTTGTCCCTGTCCAAATAGGTTTTTAAATACACTGAGTTTCCTCGGAGAGCCTCCAGGTACCATCTGTTCCCAGCATCTCCTTGGCTAGTCTTGGGATCCTGACTGGCTTTTCTCTGCCTTCTGTCTTCCTGACCTTCCTTCCTGCTGTCTTGGAGCATCATTTTGAAGAATCCACTAGATCAGAGCCTGCATAACCACTAGTGCTTATCAGTAGCATCCTCATCTGACCCTTCTCACCCTCTGCTTCCTTCTCTCACACTCATTTGTTGCATCTGGTCTGAAATCAAACTATACACTCCTCAGAGCAGGGCCTTTTCCTTCCCACTGCCTTTAGCACCAAGCACAATGGTGCCTGGCTCATATCATTAAATGCCAGAGCTCTACAAATAAATAAGAATAGTTTTGATTGCACAATTGAAGTTCTCGTCTAAAATAATTTAATCTGTAGTCACAAGCAGTTACACTATTTATAATTCATATAATAATTTAGGACTGTTTTTTAACTGTTGTGTAATTTGGATTTACTTGCAGTTCTCACGGGATAAAGTATATTATTGAACAAGAAAGGAATAAACTATATTCAGAGTAGCTGTAGGGTGCTCTGATTTAAAGGAGAGCTGGTGGAATGCTACAGGAGAAAATATGCAGGATCCATTATACTGTTGATGAATGCACAATTCAGATTGCTGATTTAATTTTTAGATCATATTTCTCTGGTGCCCTCAGGTATAAGAGGCTTCATACATAAAACCTAAATAAGAGGGTTTGTCTTTATGCCCAGTCATGCAAAAACCGCATAATCAAGAACAGTTACTCTCCCGTATTGTTTCTTCATTTGCAGTTATTTTTTTTTTTAATGACATAGCAGTCAAAGAGCACTGTTAGAAAGGCACAACCATAATCAGTGCCACCAGTTTTTTACCTATGGTAGTAACCTTTGAGGCAGCTTGATATTTATCCATAGCTACAGACTGTCACTGTGCTTAAGGCATGAGTAGAGCATCAATTTTTGATCTGGCTAGGAGCTGTCTTGAAATAGTCACCATTTCCTTCCTCGGGCAAGGTGGCAGATTGGTGATATTTTAAACTCTGTCTTGGCTAAGAGACAAATCCTAAAGTCTTTATTTTTGCAAGCAGACCTGACTAATGTAAGCAAGGGTCGTATCCTTGAATAACTGTTGGGAATGGCATGATGCAGTGACTTCTAGCTTTGCAAAATGTGATTATTTTTAGGTCTGTTTTTTATATGGCACATTAATCGTAAGCTTTTTCAACCATCCTTCTGAAATGTGAACAGATGTCCAACTTTTTAAGATGCCACATATTACAGTGGGCCGCATTCTAAGTCGTACCACCACATGTGCAGAATGAATCTGAAACGCCCTGAAAATAAACAGAGAAAAGAAGATGCAATCAAAGGAAATTCTGCCTGGCCTTCCAGGTTGTACACCTGCTATTTTAATATCCTTTTTTTAATCTGTTATAACTAGAGTATCGCTACTTAAATGAATTTGAACAACTTGCCCAGGAGACACTCTAATCCGATCGTGTATTAGGATGATACCAGTTGGATATTATCCTATTAGGCTCTCTCTGTAAATAAGGGATTTTCTACTGACTTTAAAATCTCTGATTAATGAGAATGCTTGAAGCAGTGTCCTGTAAATTAGCCATAGTGCTAGCAACAATTGTAATTCACTTAGGAGAACTGATTCGGTTTAAATCTTCCCATCCAAATTAAAAAGCATGAGGAAAAGACAATGTGCCATCAATAAAACGTATTACTCTATCTTGCATTATTTATCTGTACCCCATGGCTGTCTGAGATCCTTTCATCTAAATCCTGCTCTTCGTTGAGGTAAATTCCCATCAGTCCAAATTCTTTGGGAGAAAGAACTCCGGTAGCTGGCCCATAGTATTCCTGTAATTTACGTATCCCACATATTCTCTAGTTTTGGTTAATTCTTAATCCTATTTTAAATTGTGTTAAGCAGTCCAATGTCTTTCACTTTTAGCTTGGTCATTGCCATCTCATTTGCCTTTCACAGCTCCTTTGCCTTTTTCTGATTAAAATATGTATGAATAGAGGGAAAGAGATATTTGGAGTTAGAGACAGGGGGGAATAAAGGGAGGTTGTGACACATCTGTTAATTATTCATACTTAAACTGGAATTCTTCCTGACATATTTTTCACATCATCTTGCAGCTTCCCTTCCTATTCAGATACTGATACTTGATTTATTGCTTGCCACAAGATTAGTTTCATAGCTAATGTTGACTCTGTAACATACATTATTTCCTTTAATATTCTCAGACATTAATGAGCTCTTTCTTGATGTGCTATATTCACTTTTATTTAATATAACTTTTATTTCCATACTCGTAATATACTTGCACTTTTATCAGTCAAGAACATCCCTTTGTTCTTGTAGAAGTGTGACTACTGTTTGCATAGGTTGGAATTAGTATCACTTTACAAAAGACAGTTTTGACGCTCCCTCTTTAAGTGACTGAGCAAAGTATCTCTCATATGTTAAGGTGCTTAATGTATGATTTTCCCATAGTTATTTTCTGGTAATTTTGAATGCACTGCAAACTGAACAGAAGTCGAGTTAATTGAAGCAACCTCTGACCATGCTATCCTGTATCAAGAATAATCAGAGGCACTGCAATAATTGTATAAATCTAACTGATATTTCACCTCAGTTCACTCCAGGGTCATACATCTGTGCATGTACACCCTTTAAAAAAATCCTCTTAGACCAGCAGATCTCACAGACCATCATTTCTTGCTATGACTATTACGTATGCATGTGATCCTCTTTGTTAAATGGTATTTGTGTACAGTTCTTCAGTGACCAATTGGTAAAGGCTCAGACTTCTGGCTGCAGGTCATAAAGTGTAGTCTTCTCCAGTGTTATGGGCAGAAGGAAAACTATGACTCTGTGGTTTTACTGAGTACATTGAAACAGTTTGGGAGATGCATGATACCTTTTTTATACTTACTAGTTGTGGGGTTTACAGTACAGAATTAGTTTTTCCTATGTGCAGGCTTTATTGGTTACCTAGTTGCTTATTTTTAATTTATCCTTTAGGAAAAACACAGGTGCTTTTCCACAAAGATACTCATTTTCAAGGTGAAATGGTTGTATTCTGGCTAAAAGAAAATGGGTATTAGAAATTCAAGAGGATGTTTGCTGCTCGCTTTTGTTATAGCTCAGTTCTTCTATATGGCAGATAGAATACACAACTCGAGCACCTTTTCTTGGTATTTTTAACCGATTGCAAATCTGCCAGCTGATTTTGGCAGCATTACAGTCTTATAGAGCGGTTTCCCCCAGCTATAATTTTTTTCTGCTGCAAGGAAAGATAATTTTTGTGATTATGGCATCAAACTATGACAGAACATAGCTGTTGTCTGTAGCTTTTTTGGTTAACTTCAGCAAGTTACTTTGTTCTCTGATGCCTCAATCTTCTACTTGTAAAATATTATTATAAGAGGCTTTTCTTTGTTCTGCCTCACATATTAATGAATGTATCCCTGTATCATTTTCCTGCTTCACACAAGTGCTGAAAGCATATGTTCATTAATATTCTTGAAGCATGACAAAGTAAAGCTTATTACTGTAAAATGCTTTGCTTTAAAACTTCAGTTAGAGTAATAATGATAAACAACATTGCTTAGGCTTTGGCTTTACTGCACAGAAATAAGTGTTTTACCTATTCAGACTTAAACCGATGAAGGAAAAATTTGATGCATTTCCTCCTCTGTACTCATGGGGGAAAAAAATTAAAACCAACATTTCATATTCACCTAAATGGATTCTATCTCCTCACTGGCGTATGTATCATACAGGCATCCAAGAACAGTTCTTTCCCGGCTACTCATCTTTCAATTGCAGCCTTTTTATCTCCTTTTTATCTCTTTTTTGTATTTCCTTCAGTGAGGTGAACAGAGGCTTGAAATGGGCAGTTATGAAATGAATTGCCTCTAGGAAAAGTTTCTTTCTAACCTCATTAGTAATTGCTTGAGAAATGACCAGGAACATGCCAGTTTATATTTCTCTGCTATTATTTCCCTCAATAACTGTGGGTATTCATATCACATTTCCAAATGGCTGTTCTCAGGGGTGGCTTGAACAGAAGGTATTTAATTTTATGAGGTCCCGATTGATTGCCTCAGTGTTTCGCTGAATATCTCCATGTTCTTGCACTGTAAGAAGCTGTAGGTAGGAATCCCCCATTTATTTCCTTTATGGCATGTTGTATCATTCATCCCCTGGTATGTCTCTTTTGTCTTGATTTATTTGATTTCTTTACCCAAAGAGCTGTCCAAGCTCATTTGGACAGATTTTCCTAGAACCCCTTGGACCTAAACACAGCACTTGGGCAATCCTTCTTATTTAAGAAAATCAGATGATACTTTCTAACACTGCATATATTTATTACTGTTTTCTTGCCTTGAATTCCTTTTCATTAAAGACTTTTCAGCTCAATGAGAGTCATATTTGCTTCTTTTCCCCTTTTTCAGCTCTGCGTCTGAGAAAGCAAGTGCAATTAACGGAGAAAACCTCACTTTATTTCTGACAGTTTTACTAGCTGCAGGCAGCTCAGTATTTTGAGTTGGTTTTTTTAATGCTCTCAGTGTTTTCAGCAGTATCATAGCAGAAATATTAGAGATAAAGAGGGAAGATCAGCAGCCCCAATGTAATAATCTGTCCTTCTACCTTCTCTTCTTATTACAAGAAAATATTAAAATGTTTTAAGTGTCTGCACTGGACATCTAATATAGTTCTTCTGAAAACTGACAAGTGTGAATTGAAAAGTGAAGTCCATTAATACAGAGCTGGAGAGTGCCACTGGGGCATTACATATTAAATCTGGAATGTTCTGCACTTTGCATATATCTGAGCAATAAAAGAAATACCAGCGAGAATCGTACATGTTCATTCAATTCAAATATATCAATTTGACTTTTATTTTCTTTGCAGACCACAGATGACATCCTGGTGGCCTCAGCTGAATGTCCTAGTGATGATGAGGACATCGATCCCTGTGAGCCAAGCTCAGGTGGGTTAGGTTAGTCAACTTTTTTATTACTTTTATTTCATATTTGCATGCTCCAGTCCCCCAGAGTCCCATCTAACAAGATAGATTTCTTATATAGCAGGGAGAAGTCAAACTGGGGTCTTTCTGCATGTGGCAGTGTCAGCAGAGAGGCAGAGTTTGTTCTATGTTTTTCAAAGATAATGGAGTACATCAATAGTCACGATCTAAGCAAGGTTATAGCTTGACCCAGCTCCAGAGGCTGGACTGGGAGGGGCATTCTAGGGCTCCTGTAACTGTTGTGATAAAGAAGGGACAGCTTCATCTGGGAGGAAGATGTGATTCATCATTGAATCATAGAATCAACTTGGTTGAAAAAGACTTTTAAGATAATCAAGTCCAACTTGATCATCACAGTTGTGCTCCAGGCCCCTCACCAGCCCCATTGCCTTTCTCTGGACCCACTCCAGCACCTCAGTATCTCTCCTGTAGTGAGGGGCCCAGAACTGAGTGCAGGATTTGAGGTGCAGCCTCACCAGTGCCAGTACAGGGATTGTTCGTGCCTTAAGTATTTCCCCCCAAATAAGATAAAAGTACCATATTTCAAATGTCATATAATGCCAGCAGAGTTCACTTTGAATTACTGTTAATGGTATGAAATAACATATAGACACAAACTGCAACAGTCTCAAATTTCGCATTTTTTTTATGTTTTATTGTTTTCGAAGCAAAGACTGTTCAGAGTATGTGCTTCAGTTCTGACGAGAGATGAAAAATGTTGACATTCTAGTATTTTCCATTGAACACAAGCTTTGCAGTGTTTCAGCCATGTCTTCACTACTCCCACTGAATAATGGAGATTTGATATTAGTTTTTCTCTGTGATATAATGTCCTAGTTAGCTTTATATTCAGTGAAGTGCAATATAACTTTCTAAAACTCCAGATGTTTATCACAGATGTAAATGAAATACAAAACTCTACAATAGCAGTCTGAAGAAATGTGTTGCTGTATAACCTTGAAAAGAATCCCAGATAGTCCCGTGAATTACTTCTGCTTTCTTTGCTGGCTTGGGTTAGCTTTTACCTTTTGTGAGTGAACAGTTTGAGGCACCATGTATCTCTCAGTTTTCCTTAGTTTTCTTGAATTCTGTGCTATTGGTAGCACACCTGCTGTCAGTTGTTTTAGGTCATTTGGTAACCTTCAGGACTTTCAGTAATACCTAATAGTACAAGAATTAAGATCAGTCTGTTGTGCAGTAACGTCTTTAGTTCAAGTGCAAATCTGAGAATTCCGAAAAGAAATTTGAGACTAGTGTATAAATGCCAGTCACAAAAAAGAGCCATCTTAGTACAGCAGTCAAACCTGGGGCAGGAATTGTATCTACATAACCATAAGACAAATGAAACTTCAAGTATAGATGCATAGTTCTTTTTTTCATGTCACACAACCTAATACACACATGCAAAAATTAGTTATTTACATTAAAGTAAAACCAGGGACATATGACTTGTCTCAATGTTTGATGGACCTGCAGGGTGGCATTTGAGCTCTTCCAGAAGACAAGGTATTTATAGATTTGATGGGGTTGGTTTCTTTTGCTTTCCAGTAAGAGGATTTCAGATCAGTTTTCAAAATGCCGTGAGATGGAATGACCATTCCTAAAACTGAGCAGCAGCAGGTACACCCACACCCACCTTACACGTTCCTGTATGTCTGAGAAAGACATTTCACTTGCAGAATTCCCACACATAAGGATCAAAATATTTAAGAATTGTGATAGAATTCATTTTTTGAAAGTTTGAAAATGAATTTCCAGGATATATTTTTCTGCTTCTTTTTTTCTCATTTTCAACTTTGCCAGTTTAACTAGACTTGTCCAGTGTGAGTCAATGCAGTAGCTCACATGGCTCTGAGCTCATTTATGCTAATTGTTTCCGTATTTTAGTTACCTTGGGCAGTGCTGTTCAGTAGATAAATTGGCATTTATCTACTGTAAATGTAAATAATTTTACTTTATTTCATAAGGCAATTGTAAAGCAATACATTAGCTGATAGAATAGTTTGGGTTGGAAGAGATCTTCAAAGATCATCTAGTCCAACCTACTGCAATGGGCAATGACGTCTTCAACTAGGTTGGGTTAGTTATATAGCACTAAAACATTTCCTATACCCTGTGTGAATGCAGCTCTTGCATTAGAAATGTTTTTGTGTTGTCTCAGCCTCACAGCTTGCCTAAAGCTAATGAAATTCCAGAATAATTCTTCCCTGAGGATGTTTTCAACTTCACCTCTGGGGCTGCAGCACTCAGTAGTCCTGGAGCCATGCACAGTCATGTAACTGGTAGGGGCAGGAATGGGAGGGGGGGTGGTGAAATGAGGCTTTCTGACAGCTTACCATTTCTGTCTAAACTATGGTCCAGAAGAGGAATGTGGATGCTAATCTTCCTGCAGAACACTGCCATTAGCTTTACAACCTGGTGTTTAGCTTTCCCGGTTTATTTTATCATACACCTAGCTACACTTCTCATTTTCCTTTGAGAATGGTTTCATTTTCTGGATCCCAACTGCAGTTGCTTTTTAACAGAAGTATGGATTGGCACAGGAATTAAGTTCTTCATAATCCCAATTGTCTGGATCGTTTTATCTGTCATTCTGCACATCAAAATGTCACTTGTCCTCCCACTCTCGACACTTAAAAGCTATTAATTTGCCTTGCTCTTCATTGGCCTTGTTTTTCTCTCATATGTGAAACAACATGAGCCAAAGGAGTTACTGAAGTCATAACTTTCAGCATGTCTGACCCTCTGTAAGCGGGTTTAGTCAGAGTCACTTGGTCTTATGAATAAGCTTTTTCCATTAATAGTTCAGTAGGCAGTACTCCATCCCAGTAATTCTGAAGTTTCTATGTGGAGTTGAGCTACTCTTAACCATAAGCTGGAACTTACGGGAGAGAAGTCATATGATATTATTGGCAGTGACTGATTAATGATTTTGTTTTCATTTGGGATAAGAGCTACATCCCTTCATTTAAATTCTTCCCATGGTTCAGTTCAGCTTTTTGCCCTTCTTTTACAAACCAGAGTTGCCTCTCCGCAGCTACTCAGCACCCCCACTAATGCTGGTGAAGCTTGTGTTTCCTAACAGACATTTCTAGGAGGCAGAATATATGATGATTAGGACCATGTTACTGTTATGTTTTCACTTAAGAGGCCATAGTCTGTTCAGTCTTCTCAATCCGGCTAGATTTCTTCTCTTCCTGCCCAGTGATCAGTCAGCAAAGAGATCCACCTCAGCACAAGAGATGATGCTCCCAGAGCTCTCAGGTCAGCATTTTTCTAGTTAACATTTAAGTGATGTACAGAGCCCATTCAGTTTTATTGACAGAGTCATAGCTCTGCATTTCCATGATGATTTCCCATAATGCATCTATTTCTACCAAAGTTCTCAGCTCAAAATGAGAGCCTGTTCAATAAACAGATTGGATGGGGCTTGGAGCAACCTGGACTAGTGGAAGGTGTCCCTGCCCATGGCAGGGGGTTGGAACTGGATGAGCTTTAAGGTCCCTTCCAACCCAAACCATTCTATGAAATAGTTTGAATATGGTAAACTTCTGTATCACAGAAAATACTGATTATCTAGCTTTTACTGATTAGCTAGGTTTATGCTTAAAGTAGGGCTTCTTTTCTAGGATAAATATGTTTGTAGTGGCTAACAAGTCTTGGTCTGCCACCACCAGCTTTGCTTTCTCTGCACCTGTCTTCTAAATAATAAATGGAAAGATGCAATTTGCAACAAATTTCATATGGACATAAAACCATAGAGCAGATTAGGAGCTGCTAAGCAGCAATCCCATCAACTTGTCTGGAACATAAAGTCACAAAAATGATAATTGCAGATTTCATTGTGGTATACAAACTGCTAAATGTGCCATAATTGGATGAAGTCGTAACAAATTTATTAGCATGCAAAACTTAGTCAACATATTCTGTTTGCGTTCTGTTTTGTATAGTAAGGCAGCACATATTGCTTTCACAGTCTCTCCACATTCCCCTCTCCTACTCTAAATGCTAAAAACAACACAAAGTGTTATGTTGTGTTGAATATGTTCCTGCTCATTGCAGGGGGTCAGACTAGACGACCTGTTAGCATCCTTACCAACCCAAACTAATCTATGATTTTGTGATGATAATTGTAATAATAAAATAAATAATAGTTCATGTTTTCTCAGCTTCATGTCATAGAGGAGATAAAAAAGTGTTTCATTCTGTAGACAAGTATGAGAAATGATAGTGGAAATCTATCAAAAAACATCCTTCTCAAACTCGAGATTCAACAAAGGTTTCAGTTAGAAATTAGGATGAAAACCATTCCTGACAGCCCCAGAAGAAATGGGATGGATAGGGGTTTTGGCAGTCTTAAAATCAGGATGGTCACTGATCTTGGAAGTTTTAGCAGAAGACAACCTTCAAAGCGAAAAATAGGTCTTGTAGAAATGAAGTTTTTTCAGGTTCAAACAAGTGTCTGTTTTACCAACAGAAACTCACATGTTGCAACCAAAGAAAGGAAATACTTCATCATCTCTTGATCAGCATTTGTCTGGCAGCTCTTGGGTTCCACTTCCAGGACAGTGTCTGACTGGCATCAGGTCTTGTCCTGTACTTGTTCTGTAGGTAAACAGGATAAGAATATTGAGGACAGAGTCCAGTGATGCCTACCATTCGTTACCTTTCTTAGCCCTGTTATTGATTCTGAAGGAGGAATGGGACCAGTTATTTTCCTGCTTTATTAAGTAAGGACCAGTAATTATATAGGTGCTTGCGGGCTGATCTTTGAGCATGTGCTGCTTTTCCCACGTCTTGGTCAGGCTCATTGCATCACAGAAAAACAGCTGGTGATGGTCAGACTTCTCCAGAGATAGTATAGCCAAGTGAGAGCAAACAAGCCACTACTCTTGCACATCTTAAGAGTCACTGCTTTGGGAAGGCTTTGTCCTGTGGGCAGAACAGCATGGGGCTTTGTATTCAAACTGCTTCCTGCTGTGTGATAGCTTGCGTTGGACAGATGGAGATGGCTAGGAACCATACCTTCTCAAATTCTTTGTGATGGTTTAGCTTTGGTCCCAGCATTGATGCCTTTTTTCGTAATGGCAGAGTTGTGAAATACATACTGCAAATGATTTATGCTTGTTATTGGAAGTTTTGCTCTTCTTTTGCTGCCACAAATTACTGCACTGTATTCCTGGTGCATCTGGCAGCAAGATAACATTGCAGTAGGAGGTAAAGTGACTCCTATAATTCATACATCAAGTGCCCTGTTTAATGCAGTACATGGAATTCATTGTGCAAGGAGCTGAAACAAAGAAAAATAAAATTACAGCTAGTTCATAGGTCTTCTGGGTTTGTTATGGTTCGAGCCATAAAGGGAATATTTGTGCCTCAGTTCAATTATCCTGTAGCTCTATATGCATTTCCAGTTCTAGCAAGATTGCTGGTTTGTCTTGAATCAGCCTTTTAAAATGCTTAGCTGAAATACATACAGACGTGTCTCTATGAGCTACTACAGGGTGAGAATTACACTTTATTTACAAACTTTCTAAATGTTAGCATTTACCACGTCTACACACAGAGGAACCGAGAGGCTTCAGATAGAGATTATTTTCCTGTAATTGAAGGTAAAATAGTTAAGGTTGCCTCCTTTTTTTACAAATCATAAAGCCCTCTCCCCAAAGCAACAGAAAGCAAATGTTGCCTTTTTCCAAATCATTTTATTGTGAACTGAGCCACTCTTTTGCTGATAGACTGAGCTCTTAGTGGCTGTCTCTGTGGATCACAAAGATGGCATTTCTCACTTGGATTTGATCAAAAAAAAGATCTTTTTTCCTAAATTATGTGAGAAAACGATGTTTAAAATTATGATTGTTCCATTGTGCCAACATTGGCTGCCCAGCCCATTGGAGCGTGGGAATACTGAGTAGAACTGTAGCTTTCTGGCCAGTCCTAGGTGGTGTTCATACATTCCCAGTGTTGGGAGCAGCTGAGAACAATCGTGCTGAGAAGAAATGTTTTCTTTCACTCTGACAAATAATTTTTTGATAGTTTAGAGAATTTGGACTCCTCAGATGCATTCTGTGTGATTTTAATGGTAGTGGTGGTGCTCACACTCGTATATATCCTTTCTTTGTGTAACCTCAACTGCTGTATGGGATTTAGGACTAACATGAAAAGATTTCAAAGTTTATTTTTAAGCACACTCTAAGACAAATGCAGCTATTGTTACCTGAGCATACTTTTTAAGTGCCAAAATATGTAATTCAAAGAGAGGTTCAGTGCAGCCTAGAGATGACAGCAAAGGCTAATGCAGTCACACTGATACCAACATAACAAAAAGCAGAATATAGGTGAAAACTAGGGATGTGGATTTTTTACACTGGCCTCTGTTTGACTAACATATCACTTCTACACCTGAATAAAAGGATGCAATATCTGTGGACATTTTATTGTCCATGATGCAGGCTAGCACTGAAAAATCTAGGGAGCTCCACTGAAGTCAGTGGAGTATGACACATATCTTTGTATGTGTTTGTGAATGAGTCGAGTCCCTGGTTTGCTCCTCTGCATTCACATCCCAGACTCGTTATCGCAGCAGGATCATGTGCTTCAGCTTTGCTTATAAATACCTTCAGAACTGAATCACAAGTGGTGTTTTACATCTTTAAAGAAAAATAACAGAGCCTTTTTTTCATGGGCCACTCCTTCAGGAGCTCTGAGTAATGTGCCCACTTTTGAATTACTGTTTGCAAAATGAGTTTCACATATTGTGAATAAAATACTGTTTATAAAATGAGTAAATTTGGCTTAATGGCTTTAGGCTGACAGAGAGCAGATTCAAGTTAGACATTAGGAACAAGTTCTTCACTGTGAGGACAGTGAGGCGCTGGCACAGGTTGTCCAGAGAAGCTGTGGCTGCCCCATCCCTGGAAGTGTTCAAGGCCAGATCAGACGGGGCTTGGAGCAACCTGGTCTGGTGGAAGGTGTCCCTGCCTGTGGCTGGGGGTTGGAACTGGATGAGCTTTAAGGACCCTTCTAACCCAAAGCAGTCTGTGTTCATATGCACACACATTTTTCAACTATCATGAAGGATATTTCAATATGTGTATTTCAATAGATAAAGTAATAACATTCATTCATTTAGATACTAATAATCTTTCTCTTTATTTAATTTCTTTCTTCCCTTTCCTTTTTTTCCTTCATCTGTTGCTTGCTTGCTTCCTTCCTTTGGTCTGTCCGTCTGTCCATCCATTTTTCATACCAAGTCAGATCTTATCCATGTTCTGTAAGAAAACCAGCACTGGCCTGTCTATTAGGATTGATTACTGCACCTTAAGAGATTAATTTGGTTTTTAGATTGTTCTGTAAACATTAGATTTACTAAAACAAATTAAATAAAGCCAAATCAAAATTATGTGGACTCTTAAAACATATTCCAAGGGTGGATATCGCACACTGACATTGGTTGAAAAATGCAGAAAATAAGTAAATTAGTAATAATCAAACTGAGGTTTTCAGAATCAGTTAAGTAATTTGCTGCCTTGAATGAGGCTTTTATACTGGTTAAATAAGGAATTTTGGAAAGGCAGGGAACTTGCTTACACAATGGTGAAATAAATAGCTGGAACACATTCCCTTTATTTTCGTGGCAGTATGCTTAAAAATCCTATATTAAAGGGTGTAATCCTAAAAATGGGTCTTTGAATCAAGTGTACACTTAGAATCAGACTGTACATAGATTATTGGCATAAACAAATTAGTTGTTCCACTTGGAAATTAGACAATGTGCTATTGGTGCCTTGATTAATACAAACCCACTGTGTTCTTTGAGCTGCACTTCATTCTGGTTTGAGCTGCTACCTTCGGTGTATATATTTGCTTGTTTACTGTAATGTGGACACTAGCAATACTAAAACTATTTCTTGTCACTTTGTAATGCATATGCATTGAAATTCGTCTTTTTGTGGTAAAAAAAAAATCACCTTTTCTTCAGGACTCTTTATCATCCTTGTTTTTATGGACATGGTAAAAGACAGACAATATTTTGTAAAGGTATGACAAAGTTTATAGGAGAAATACAGGCCTGAATTTACATTATATTGCTCAACTTCTATGCCAAGGCTTTGTCAGACCAAATCTGAACAATGTGATGTTAAATCAGGTCCTTAAAATTCTGTAGGATTCCATGTATCCCTAGATTCAGTCAGCCATTTAGTTCACCACTGTGCAAGCAAATCCTCGGCCTCTCCAGAATTCCTTATTTAATCCATCAAAAGCCTCACTCAAGGCAGCAAGTTACTTAACTGTGCCTGAAAAACCTCAGTTTTACAATTACTAATGTACTTATTTTCTGCATTTTTCAATCACTGTCAGTGGTTTGCTTTAACCTCTGCTACTGTTTGGAGGAAGAACCAGACAGAAGGATGGGAATTTGAGGCAGGCACCTCAAATAAGGAAATACAGTTATAAGAGGTGGGAAGCTGACTGCACTGCATGCAGGACACAGGGTGGAGGCCTGCATGACACAAGGCACTGTCTATTCCAGCAGTCTTCAGCAGCTCAGTTTTCATTCATTTAAACAGGGGAATTGCAGATGTGCAAAACACTTGGGCTTCTAGCTAAGCATCTACAACACCCAATAAGTTCAATTAAAATGATATTACAAAGTAGTTGGTGTATGCTGGCTGCGGTATATATCAACTAATATATCCACTTATATCAACTAATGACCATGTCAGCAGGGGGCTGGCAGTGAACAGGGTTGCTCCACCCACTGCCAGACAAAGGAGATAAGGGCAAATAGTAAACTTTTTGCTGGTGTATTCTAGTGATCAGTACAGTGTGAATTTTCATTACCTCTTGCATAACTACTAGTAAAACCATGGCTGCTAATTTTCAGCTGCTTTCTACCACCTAATTTAAACCACAGTGGAAACATCGGAGTTTTTTCAGTGCATGACTAGTCATTTGACAGCCTGCAAAGTGGCAGTGGAAAGCTGACAACTTTGGGAACTAGGTATTCTCCAAGGATATTGCTCATAAATGGAAGCAGGAAAAATTCAAGGCACAAATAACCTATAATGAATGAGGGTGCATGTACCTAAAATAGTCTAACCTTAGGCTATCTCCTCCTGACTATATAAAGACCTGAACTAAACCTTGTTCTGCTGTGTTGACATGCTATTCTGGTCCATAGGTTTCAAAACCAGCAGTTCCACTGAGGTTAGGAGCTGTGGTCTAGATTTGGACTTATTTTAAACACGAGCTGGTGTGAACAGTAGATTCTGATTTAGATACAGCACATGTTGTGAACATACCCTTTGAGAAGTTACAGGAAAGGGATAAGTGAAAGGAAAGATGAAAGCTATGAGGGCATAATAATAATAATATTCAAAAATAAGACAAAGCTTTATGGATATCTCAAATGTTTTTCCTAGTCCTAACATATGAGACACCAGAATTGTGTTACAGAGTGTGAGAGAAGCAAAGAAAAACAAGGCAGTCTTCTCCATGTTAATATTGTTATCATGAGAAAAAGAACATTAATTACATCAAGTGTAACTTACATAAATCCAAAAGTCCATTAATTTTTCTCTTCCCATCCCCTATGATCATATATGGTCTCGGCTCTAATACAGTTCAGGCTAAGAGTAACTGTAGCTGCAAGTTGCAGTTGAGCCTTTTAGTGGGTGTAGTTTGGTATTAGTAGGGCTCACATATCCCGTGTGTGTGCATGTATATTCTGGATGTCTCAAAAGCCTGGCCCCTTCTTTTCCCAGGCACATTACTGACTTTGTCAGTAATGGATCTGACTCGATGGCAGTATTTAGAGCAACTTGAATGCAATGTGCTTTCAGCTCCAGCATTCAAGTCATATATATAACATTTGAGGCACAGACATTTATCTCTTCATTTGGTAGCCGCTCAGTGAAGGAAGACAGTCAGGGAATCACCCGCTGTTGCAAAGATGAATGTGGGTGTCTACACCTCCAGCTCATTTCATGAGCAAGAATCATTTTTTGCTCTGCAGGCCAAAACACCAGATTCCTTATTCCTCACAACTACACTTTGGTTTTCTCTTGCAAAAAAACTGGCTTGTAGATTAGGTTGGTTTTTGTTTTTTTTAGCAAGCAATAAAACCTTGGTCCTGCAAAGCTTGGTAACAGAACTTTTGCTAAGTTCAGTGGGGTTCAAATGTTACTGTCACTAACGCTGGTTTTCGTACAATGAAGCCAGTCTTACAGTTAGCTGCCACCAAAAATTTGTTTTCAGTTTCCCTCCCGTTTTCTTGCCAGAACACTGGTGTTCATGTGAGTCTTCAGGGAGCTAGAGCCGCAGGCAACTAACTGAGCAAAAGATACTGATTTAGCTGTCTGACCTGATTCGTAATGATTAAAGCAGCTTAGCTCTAGCTTGAAAACATACCATCAGTAGTGTAATATTTGTGGTTTGCCATTCTTACGCTGTCGTATTGGCCAAAGCATTTGATCTTTTTCCCAGTTAGGATTGCTTCAGTTTAAAATCTAGACTACCCACTGACTGCTGATCAGTTGAAATTTCTGAAGCAAAGTAACACATTACCAACTATTTCCCAGAACATGCACAAAACAGGGATAAATTACTTCATAGTATCATGGAATGGTTTGGGTTGGAAGAGAACTTAAAGCTCTTCCAGTTCCAACCCCCTGCCCCAGGTGCCAGGGGCACCTTCCACTAGTCCAGGTTGTTTCCACCCTCTCCAGCCTGGCCTTGAGCACTGCCAGGGATGGGGCAGCCACAGCTTCTCTGAGCAACCTGTGCCAGGGCCTCACCATCCTCACAGTAAAAATTTCTTTGTAATAAATTACCTCATGCAGAAAAGAGAGAAGCAAAGGTGCAAAGGTGAATGGATGACAAATGTAGAGGTGGGGAGAGTTAGGACAGCTGAACAGGTAAAAGGGGAAAGGATCCATATTCAGAGGGAAAGAATACTAAAAGAGGAGCAATATAACTGAAAACGTGAAAAAATAAGCTAATAAAAAGGAGAAGAGCACAGTGATGAAGACTGCTAAAACGAGTAAGGGATATATTGGTTTACATTTTCCATTTGGGCTAAAATTAAATTTAGTTTTGTGGAAATTGTTTTCACAAAAGCTTCTTATTAAACTGTGTGAAATATTCCCCTCAGCTTTGCAGAGTATGTTATCTTATAGAACCCATTGATCTGGTACGCTCTATGAACTGGCACTGTGTTACAAACTGACCTATCTCTGGTTAGATTTGTGTTGGCATTTTTAAAAAGACTGAGACACTAACCCTTCCACGTCACAATCACAGGAAAAGTGCTACTTGCAAAACCTGCAGTCCTAAGGAGTTGGTAGGATTTGTAGATGATTTGAAGTCAATGTATGGCAGATCATTGCACTTGGAAACAAGCACTCTATTCTGTGCAGAGAAAAGGTCTAGCTTCCTAGAAAAACAACCGTTCTAGCTGTGGATGGTGTTTCACTGTGAGGCTATTTTTATGACTGGCTAAGTTAGTTAACATTACTTTAGGAGTATTTTAATGCATTCTAGCTTTCCTTATGAGATCCTTTGAAATTTCAATTTATAGGAGGTTAAGAACAGATATCTTAATAATTTTCTCTTAAACACATTTGAAATTGGACACTGGCACAGGTTGCCCAGAGAAGCTGTGGCTGCCCCATCCCTGGCGATGTTCAAGGCCAGGTTGGATGGGCTCAGCTCCCATTGTCTTTGCATCATGATGCCATTATGATCGTGGAGCATAGAGTGTGTGTTCAGCAATGCAGTTAGTTTTGTGGTAGTTCATCCACATGGATTAGATCATGGGTTTGGATATAGACCGTTACAAGTCTAATGAGAGTTCGTCACTGAGCTGTAGGTGTCACATATGGAACCACCTCATGCTTCTTCCCTCCCATGGCAGCTCAGTCATTGATGGACATCCCTTGGGGAGACAGTTCTTGCCTCCTCTTGAAAGCCACTTGAGGCCAGGTAGGAAAGAAACAGGCTGAGTTACCCCTGTGTTCAGATCCAGGTGGGTCTGAGCTTAGCCTCTTGCACAAGTTGACAGCAGATCCTCATCCTGGTTTTGCAGTTGGGCTGCATCAATCCCACCTGTTCAGCAGAGGAAGCACTGAGATTTGGTTTTCAGATGTATTCATTGTAATGAGATATTGAAATTGCATTGAACTCAGAAACCAGTTCAGCAGAATCTAACAAAGCTACAGAAAGTCAACCACGAACAGGTCTAAAATGATAGCACATAGAGTGAAAATGAATATGTCCTATAAATAATTGCCTTCATGCCTCATTGCAAATGCAGTAGTTAAACATTCTCGTCTTACGAGTAATTTCCTATTCACAGTTTGTGGGAAGTCATAAATGTAAAGAAAACAGGTTTGGGGTCCTTTTGTTGGGTTTTTGTTTTGTTTTTAAGTCAGCTAATTTCAATTCACAAACACCATGGGAGCCTGCAGTTCCAATTTTCTTCTCACAGTATTAATGAAAACTGGGCACTGCAAATAGTCAGATTTTACCCTCTACATTTTAAACCACTCAGAAATACAGTCAAGAATAATAACTTCCTAATCCATTATTACACAGTGTAAAACTGTGCTCGGGTTTACATTGTGTAATAATCATGCAAAGTTTTTCATAAGTGCTAGAAAAGGCTTTTAAAAATCTGTCTCTTCTAAGCTGGTCTTTGACACAGTCCAAAACAGCTGGTTGTGAGCTGTTGAGAAGAAGAGTTGTGCATCAGAGAAGTTGTTTTAAGAGGGGATCACTGCACCACAAGATGACTTTTATTCCTCTCAGTGTTCCAGCATAGTCCGAGCATAACTACAATCTTCATGATTTTTTTCTTGTTCCCAATGAAACCATCCTCAACTTATTATAGATGTCTCAGGATGGTTTTTTTTTTTAGATTGGCCTTTCAGTCTTAAAAATCGGGGTCATTTTTATGACATTTAATCTTAACATTCACCTTCTCATTTACAATAAGAAACTTTATCTGAGATGAAGTTAGTGTCTTTCTGATACTGCAGACACTAACAGAGCCTGCAATCAAGTAGCAAAGTTACCCATAGATGCGCCTCTGCTGCTGTGCCAGGAGACAGTGACTCTGCCTGGTTCAGCTATTAAGATGCTGGGAAGGAAACTGCATCACATGAGTTGGGAAGCAAAGAGCAAGATTTCTGTAGCCTTTTAATCTTCACTTGCAATCAAGTGTTGCCCCTTACAATAATTCCTGTCTTGCAGAGGAGAAGAAAAAATATCCCCAAACAGGTTAATTCCCCTTCAGTACTCAAATCTTAGTCAGATAAAGGCTCTACTTAAATAGAAAGCACCTGTTTCATCAATATTATGGATGGGGATTATTGATTTACATAGATCCTGAAAGTGTAGGCTGGCCTTTTCCCAGTAGCCTTTTCCTCCCTGGCTCAGAACAGGGCACTTGCTTTAGCACATGCTCCATTAGCCTTTGTACCTAAAATGAACACAGACAAACCATGTGCTTTGTAAAACTTTCCTCTTATTTCCCCCTCCTTCCTTTGTCTTGAGAGGCCCTGCTAAGTTAAAGCTTATTTTAATGTAAATGGAAGAAAAATAGCAAGAAGCAATTTCCCTTGCTGAACTGCTCCATGTACAGAAGACCAACCAAATGTAACAACAGATGCTTTGAAAACGTTGTAAGTTTAAATAACATTAATGTAGTGGTTGAATATTCCTCAGACAGATGGGATAAATGAGATAATTGTGAAAACATTCTTAAAAATAAAAGGATGCCATCAGGTGAAAGGCAGGAGTTTAGGTAACATTGAAAAATATTCCTTACATGTTTTTTTGGGTTGCAGTGTTAGAAGAATGTTTTCCTCTGAGCAAGCTGTTAAGTGTCATTTAGTAGGCATTAATTCTAAAGTTAGTTGATGGCATTTGGCCCAAATGCCTGTATTTTCAAGAGAAAGAGCAGCTGTTAGTCCATCAGGTATTGACAGAGTTTATTCACTTACTTCCGCTAGTTCTCAGGCAGAAGTTAATTTCCTGAAATCACATACAGTAAGATAAGACTTTGTCTCGTTTTCATTCACTGTAGAAATACTCAGGAGTCTTTTTCTGCAGCAATGCATTGTCTCTTGTAAAATGACACCCTATGTGTAAAAGAATTTTCATTTTCCACAACAGCTACAATGAAGAATCCACTCTAAACCACTCACTGACTACTTTGAGGCAGACAGCATTTCTTAGTAGGGTGGCATCAACTCTGAAATGAGCAAATACCTCAGAGCCTTCTGAAGTGAAACTTCAGGTTCTCTAGCATAGTCATGGAAAATACCAATTGTACCAACTGGTAACAACTAAGAATGTTCAGAGGGGAAAGAGGAAAAAAAAAAAAAGGAAGTTAAAAAACTATTTGACACAAATGACAGTTTTCTTGAGTGGTACCTCTGTTCTTTCAGCCAAATTAAATGTCATCTTCTTTAAGCCTGTGTGGAATAACTGCCAGAAAGTGGTGTTTCAACACTAAGAACACAAATAACCAATAAATAAATGATGAATAGCACCAGGATGGGGAGGAAACTTAGTGCTTTTGGGGGTTTGTGGCCTTTTTGCTGTGTTTCATTATTCATAGGCCATTTCATTGTAGATGTCTGTAGCTAGTGACTGCTTCTGATTGTCCAAACATGTTGCAGTTTTTTTAACGAGCATTGATAGTTTGAGTGACATTACCTTTAATATAGCATCCTTAAAATCATCTTCCTATTACGTCTTTACAGTACAAAAAAGCAACTGTTCAACAGAGTGCTGTGGTGCACCTTGAGCAAGACACTTCTCTAATACACTTCAATCAAATGCTAGTTGTAGGCAAGGCCTGACAAAGCTAACGTCATGAATATATTATAAAACTAAGTGTTTACTAATACTCTTAATTAACACTTACAGTTCACTGACTGCATTTTTAGCCGTGCATAATGGTTCAAAATGTGGTTTCTATAAGCCAGCCTTGATGATTAATGAGTCTTCTGCTCAGTGGGAAAACCTGGTTTACTCACTGTTCTTTTCTTGCTCCTGAGCTCAGCCAAGGACAGCAGTGCTGAGGGTACACAGCTTCTTAGGAGTTGGAAAATGCTGTTCTAATCAAAGGAATTGACCCAGGTCACTTCATTTTTGTCCATCACACTTGCTAAGTTACACAAGAAGATCCTTCTCAGCTGTTGCCACCGAAAGTGTTTCTGTACAAAGATCTGCCTCAAAGATCTTCTCCAAAATGCAGTGAAGAAAGGAGATCATGCAAAATATGTAGGCACTGTGTGTGCTATGAGCATTTAACCTAGAAATCCCTCCTGGAATTACTCTTTTATTCCACATGGCTGTGCAAGGGGCAAAATGTGCCAGACAACACAATAGTTCCTGTCAAGAAGACTTTACAGTCTGACATGTAGGTCAGTTCAGTTCATTTCACAACTGAAAAGACCAGAGTCTGGTCTGAGATGTGGGCTCTTAGAAGACTGGGCTCTTGCTCAGTCCAATTTGAGAGATTTTTGTCTGAGCATAAAGCATTGATTTGAAGGAATACTTGGTATTGCCATCAGTGATGAAAACATAGACTGTGAGAAGTTGAGTCAAGAATGCTCTAAAGCATAGCCACATTCAAGAAGCACTCTGTGAATTAGGAACGAGAACGTAGGGTTGGATAGCTCTCACAATATAATACAAGTAAATATAATTAGTTTGGAGAAAAGGAAGAAATATGAGAAGGACAGGAGAAATTGAGAAATTTGCTGAGGGAAGTGTAAAGGAGAGCTGGGAATACTTTACTTGTAGTCAATTTATTGCTGCTATCATTTACTGTTAGGTGGAAATCCGATTTTTGTCACCCTGCCGTTCTGTTGGGTAGTCTGTCTTATCATCACTCTCTTCTCAATAAGTACTATCGTGTCACGTTTTGTTCTTTACGGAAGGAGGGAAGGAAGAAGGGAAGGAGTAGGGAAGTGAGATCCTTTTCTCCCAGATGTTTGTATTCTGGCATTTAAATTGTAGCACACCTGTTGTTCAGATTATTTAGGCATTCTTTGCTTCATATCACCTTAGAAGAAATTATGCATTTGAAGGCTAGAGTGAGGTTTTCCTGGTTGTCATTCTCCTTGTTTAAAAGCCTGTTTACTTGTGCTGGCAGATGTGAAAATGGAGTGGGCTGCAAATCAAAATGTTTTCAGACTGGTAGTGTGGGGGAAGTTGATGGGCAGTCCTGACCCAGTGAGTGCAATTAGAAAGATGCATGTTTGTAACAGATAGATGTGACTAATTCCTCAATATGCAAACTCAATAATAACCTCTCCCTTATTTCATTATCTACCTACAGCAAATCCTACCAGGGCAGGAGGAGGAAGAGAGTACCCTGGCTCATCTGAGGTGATCCGTGAATCCAGCAGCACAACAGGCATGGTAGTTGGGATCGTGGCAGCGGCGGCGCTGTGTATCCTCATCCTCCTGTATGCTATGTACAAGTACAGGAATCGAGACGAAGGATCATATCACGTAGATGAGAGTCGAAACTACATCAGTAACTCAGCGCAATCCAATGGGGCTGTGATCAAGGAAAAACAGCCCAACAGCGCTAAAAGTTCCAACAAAAACAAGAAAAATAAGGATAAGGAGTACTATGTCTGATCTCAACATCTAAAAGAACGCTTGTATAGAAATAGTCTTCATTTTATCTGAGACATAATACAAACTTATTTACTTTACTTTTTATGAAGCACATTCAAAAACAAACAAACAAAGACAGGGAATGCAATCAGAGAGGAAAGACTGTTTTTAAAAACAAGCATTTCATGCTCTTGTTTTTCAGAAACAGGAGCTGATAAATTCCCTAACATCCACAGTGTTTTCATTTACTCTGCCTGTCTTTATGTTGCTGGAACATTTCTGAAAGACAATGATGACACCACGCATTCATAAAGCAAGGAGTATTACTACAACATCAAGGCACAATATGAAACAAATCAAATTAAAAAAACACAAAACAGGAAAAAAAAAAAGAAAAAAAGAAGCTACCTATGATTCTGGATTTAGCCAAAGTGCTAGCGCTTTCTTGAGAAGTAAGTTAGTCTTATTGTCAGAGAAGACTGTCATTATATATGGTGACTCAACAAGCAAACATAAAGAGTTTGCCGTCTGGTGCAGTGAAGCAGTGATTGGAAACTTGCATTTGAGACAAAGTGCTGGCTTTTCTGAAGACTTACGTAGAAATACTTTCAAAAAGCCCCTTTCTGGTTGTGAGGAAAATAGTACGGAGGCCTTATTTTCAAAAACAAAAACAAAAATCTGGAATATAAGGCACATTTCCACAAAAAAAAAAAAAAAATCATTGAAAAAAAAAGGAAAAAACCAAGAGGGCATAGATGCAATCATTGGGAAATTTTCATGCACGCTTAATATGTTATTACATATGTTTATATAAAAACACATCTATATGTGCTTTCTGGACTGTGATAAGTGATGTTTTATAGCCTGTTGTATAGAAAATGCAAACTATATCTGCTCTTCAGCCATTTTTGGTAAACTCAATGTTATAAGTGTTGCTAGGTATAGAGAGTTTTATGACATCTGGAGCAACAGACATACTTCAGTTATTTTGCAGCCATTATAAATTGTCCCAGACTTCTTCCCCTTTCTTCTTTTTTGGTTTTTGTTTTTCTTTTTTTTTTTTGATTTACAGTGTAGTGGTTATACTAAAGGGGGGTGTGTATGAATGTATATAAGAGTCAGCTAATTTTTTTCTTACCTGTACAGCCTCTATTCTGTTGCAATTAAGTTTTAGTAGTTTGTATGAAAGAAGTGGACTAGAAAGCAAAAATATATCTCTACTGTAATTTGTCTTCTCCCTCCTATCCCCCTCTCTTGTTCCTGATATGCATCAATGAAGTTGATCAGAATGGCCAATTTTCCTAGAAATACACATTCATTAATTAGCTAAATATTTAGTGACTTAAACTGGCCTTTGGCTTCCAGTCAAAGCTTCACTATTGGAGAGCATGGTTTGCCTTACAGAAACCTTGTTCTTAAGAAATTATGAGAATGATGAGTTTCCTGAGAATCTTAGGAAGTATCATATAGTGTTTATCTGGCATTAAGTTACATGAATGACAGCATTTACAGCATTAGGTGCTAAAAGATCTAAAATGACCCATTTTTAATTATCCAGGCTGATTCTACTGCAGAATTTACCCCTTTCTCCAAAAAAGGAAATAATCTCAAGGTGCACGATAGTATTTTTCAATGATGGGCATTTTGACACATGAAGAAGTATTTTTAGCTAAGCTGATTGTGTATTCTTGCAAGACATCATAACTAGACAAATATAAGTTCATCATGTTTTAAAGTAACACATAGCTTTTCTCACATATATAAAACCTTAATGAATTTTAATTAAACATATTAAATATAACGCTGTAATTTACATGTTAAGGGGTTTTTTTTTTTCCTACTATTATTAGGTTCACAGCAATAAATCATAGCGTAACATTTTATTTACATGGAAGTTCAAAGGGAATGCATTAGAGAGAAAGAGGGTAGTTCAACAGAAATCAACCGAATCATTGAAGGCCTCTTGGGAGGGACATAGATGTTCACACTTTACAGACAGGAAGGAGGAATTTAAAAGTAGCTTTAAAAAGCAGACACAGAACGTTTTGTGTGTTACTCACTGTAGCTGATAAAAAGTCTGGAAACTGGTACAGCTATCTATCTGGGAGTCAGAGCACTTTAAAGATACATGTAGCTGACATGAAAGCACCTCTCTTGAAGGCTGACAACCACACTGAGGTGCGTCATGTTGCATTTGTAAAACAGTTTTTTTCTTTTCATTAGCATTTACATGAAAACAGGTTCACCAAATCCATCTGATGTTCATTTCTTAGGTTGTTGTTCACCTGTGGCATTCATAATTTCTCCCATCATTACAAGACAGCTGTACTCAGGGAATGGCAGGGTCAGGGATACTGGAGGTCATTGCTGGAAGCAAGAAACTTCAGCTGGAGGGGGGAAAGAAGAGGTTGAAAGCCAGGTGGTGTTCAGATTTAAGTGCTTGAAGATACGTAGAAGAACAAGAATAATCTAATGACAGGAGACTGGACATGACCGAGTATGGTTTGGGTGAGATCAGATGGTATTTTCTGCTTGGTATTGATTGCATTAATGAAATAGCATGGTCAGGTCAACTTACAGGCGGTTTGGTAGATTAATCTTTAACTAAATCCATACATCAAGGAAAAAAAGATCTGCTACTACTGTAATAAGCAAACACAATTTTAACACTGTTTCTAAAGGTTCTCCTTTTTCCTCTTTAATTTCATAAATTAACAAAAATAAATATCAGTATCAGAAGTGCCAGCAAATGGATTTAAAATTCCTTTTTGTTTAAAAACAGCAGCAACAACAAACAAGCAGACATAGACCAACTACCTAACATAAAATTGGATCCTTTCTCTATAATAACCTAATTTGTCTGACTGAGATGGCTTCATTTCTATGACTGTATTGTGTTGCCTTTTTTAACAAAACACTAAATACCGTGTGAAACTTTCAACCCTAAGACATCGATGAGAGGCCCGATGCCCCTAACCTTATAGTGCTTTCTGTGATAGATATTTACGATTTTTTTATTTGTTGCAAGGCCAATTTATTCATTATTGGAAATGCTAAGCAAGTGGAATTTACTGTTTTGTTAATAAAAATGTTTCTTAATACAAATGCTGGCTTGTTTCTTCTCTTGCTCTTAGATCTGGAGTACCTGTTTATCTTAAAGCAGTGGGGGAAAAAAAAAAACATGGCAACTTGGCATGAAGTTACAGACATTCATGTCAGTAAAAAGTGATCTCAGAGCTCTTAATGCCTTACGTGAAAACTGTCTACAAGTCTTGTGTTCAACTGGCACAGTTAGAAAAGCGTGAATTAATTAATGCACTGGGGGTTAGATCTAGATGGTCCTTTCCAGCCCTAGCTGGTCTATAATTCTATGATTGCTTGATTTCACATAGAATTGCTTCATTTGAAATTTTGTGGTTTTGTTTGTTTGTTTGTTTTTTTTTATCAAGAAATTAAATTTTGATCCTCCTCTCCCCCTATGGATGGAAAAAGAATTCCCTTCCTCTTCCACCACTTTTTTTTTTTATTTCCTCTTCATTTTCTGGTGGGAAGCGCGTGGCAGAAGGTAAGGTAATGGGATAAATAGTTAAAATTGAAAATATTTTTTCCTGTTGAGAAGATGGTTTAAAAACGTATGGAAAAATGAATGTATTTCAGGCCCTTAAAATCATTCCTAGATAATACTTATGAAATTTCAATCAGAGTTAATCCATTATATAAGTACTTTCCTAGTTAGCGTGGCAGTTAAATTCATGGGTAACTTCAAGCAAACATCTAATCCTATTGATTTAAACAAGTATCTAAAGTTGTCTTAATGTATTGCTGAATGGGGATGGAGTTAGGCTTTTGGATCTAAACTCCAAATAGAATTAAAGTGTCTTATGTATCTTCTTTAATCACATCAGTAGCTTCTTTGACATTAATGGGATTTATTCATCAGCTTAATTATGTACAGACTGAAATATTCTAGATAATTTAAGTTCAGGAAAATCTGGAGAAAACAGTCCCTATCTTTCAATAAACAGTTTATAGCTAAACTTGCATTCTAAATTTCTTTGTACTGGGATTAGTACTTTTTTGTGTGCATGTGGGGTTTTTAAATAAATACCGAACATCCCATTTAGTAAAACTCTTTATGCACAGTTAAAGGAGCTATAAAGCTCAAAGAGTTATTTTCATTCTACTACCAAAAAACATCCCACATTTAATAATGCGCTTTTCAATTCTTCACTGTATTTGTTCATTTTTTTCTTACATCCATACTATGTTCTCCCTTTCACCAAAATCCTAATGGCCTCTCATTACCTGCATCATCCATCATCAGCTAACCACTTTCAGGGTTGGCCTCCTTTATCGATCATCACTGTGGCCAAGTAGCTAAAAGCCTTCACAAGATGAGCAAAAAAAAGAGAAAAAACTAAATCACCCCTGCAACACAACTTAGAATAAGGGAAACCGAGCACGTGCATGCTCTACAAGACAACTGTGTTTGTTAGTTCTTCCAAAATGACTCCTTCACAGTTCAACAGAACAGTTTTAAATTAAGCATCTAGGTACTGTTTTCATGTTGATTGTAGAAATCTGCTTCTAAGTTCAGTACAATCCTCTTCAGAGGTGCTTGTAAGCATTGTGCTGAGTTAACCCAAATCTATCAGTACAATTTTATTTGGAATTAAGTCTGTTTGCTTTATTTTGAAGCCCCATTTTGTTAGAATCTGTAATTATTTCAGCATTAAAAGGTTTCTGGCCCTCATGGGAGCTGGGAAGAAGAGAAATCCATACTGCATTTAAATCGATTTATGAATGCTTGGGGATGATAAAATCACTTGCCTTCCAGCCTCTGATTTGTCTGGATGGCGTGTGCCTCCTGTGGTTGTTCATTGCTCTCCATGAAACCAGAAGTATCTCCTGCAGCTTAAGCTTTGAGCTAGAGATTTCAGAAGAAAAGGGCAACTCATTGATACAGGTCTGCTCAGTTTTGTGAGATACAGGGCCAGAACTCACCCAGCTCTTTATTCGCTTACTTTGGAGGCTTCTTCCTACTCAAGTTCTGAGAGACTTCAGCCTTCACCTCTGAAAAAAATATGGCCCTCACCTCTCTCAGTTACTTCCTATCATACAAATGCCTTCATTGTTCAGAACAAGCAGATTTCCATGTGACGGTGCTCCTCCATTGGGGCTAAAGTGGTAGACTTTGGGTTTTTAAAGAACATGAGGACACAAGGGGTAGAGTTATTTCAAATAGCATGGAGTTCTCAGCAAGTAAATTGCCTTTAAGGACAGTAATTTCATGCTGGCAAACACTTGAGAGTTTTAAAAATCCAGGCCACTAATCCTCAGCAACATCCTTTTGGTAAACAATACAGACATTAACATATTTGTCAACGACAGCAGGAATCCAACAATAGGGCTATCAAAATGTGAAACTGTCAGTCTTGTTGCAGCAAATAACACAAGAGAATGGAATCTGGGCAGCCAAAACCAACCACTGGCACGTTGGCTGGACTCATGAGGGCTATTACAAGCCAGTGACCATTTATCGGATGATAAATAGCAAAATGCTTCTATTATTCATCATTTGGGATGCAGCAGGCTGACAAAACATAGCGGTTGCATAGCTGCCTCAGCTTTTCCGGGCTCAGAGGCCTTGTCTGAGCTCAGAGGCCTGCTCTGGGCTCAAAGGCCTGCTCTGGGCTCCCTGCATTTGCAGAGTCTGGGCAGGTTTTACACAAACACTAGCTGTGCGCCAGCTGACCGGCTGCTTCCAAATAGACCTGCCTTTTCCCTTTGAAAATCAAGCACATTGTCTGGGCAAGGTACAGCAGATTGCTCCCTGAGACAAAGCAAGTGGCTCCTGCACCATGCCTCAGTGCAGCCAGCACTGTGAAACCAGACTCTGTGCCTGGGAGCCGGCTGCATGGCCACAGGTCTGAGAGGGAAACCTCTGGCCTGCCGCAGAGAGCCCTGGCGTGGGCAAGGTGGCTGAACATGGTCTAGAAATGAGGGCCCACCTCACGGTGATGGCCCCTGGGTGCAGCAGAAACCTCAGCCTGGCAGCGGCTTTGTGCTCCCCATGCACAGCAATGGCGGCTGAGGGAAGGGTGTTGAGTGAGGTGCATGGGGAAACCCTGGACGCCAGGACGGCTTCAGCTTGTGCTCTGGGGAAGAAAAGCAAGAGCCGGGACATGAGGAAGGGCTTTTGGTCCCTCATGTTGTCGCCAAAGGACTCTCCTTGCGCTCGCTCCCACCGGGCCCTATTGATACTCTGCCAAAATGGCGCCCCCCCGCGCGGACAGTGGGCAGCTTCCAGTCAGTGTGTGCCTCTGGGCAGCCCTTCCGGACAGTGTTGGGGACAAGGCTGTCGACGTGCCAGCATCCTGAGGTATTTCATATATATTTTTATATTGTTATATATAGATACAGATATTGAGGCACGATTTTCCTTTTTGCTTTTTTTGAGCTCCTGCAGCTCCTACAGCTGTGGCAGGGCTAAAGCTCCCTGAGCCCCATTACCACAGTAAGCATGGGGTTTTGGGAGGGAGACAGTACAATCCTCTGAGGTGGGCAACTGTGAGGAGGGAAGACACGGGGGCTGTAGGCCTGGGCCTGGTGTGACTATAAAAACAGGGGGGAATTCAGCTGTGAAGAGCACAAGAACTGACTGGATGGGGAGCTTGCTGCAGGGCTTGTGGCTTGGTGAAGCTGGGGCAGGCCTAGGTTTTACTCAGCTGCTAAATGGCTCAGGGAGAAATAAAATGGTTTCTCAAAAAGGTAGTGGCATAGGTACTGCAGTAATTTCGTTAGGAGTTAGTGTAGTCGGGTTTTTAGAGCTCTATTTCTCTGTGCCTCACGCTAGAGAGGAGTAGCTCAGGCCTCTTGTGCCTGGGGATGGAGGCCAGGTAACAAGAGCATCCTACAGGCATTAAACACCCCACAGCAATAAAGGTATCCCTAATTTTGTGCAACACTGAACCACAAAGGTTTGGATCAGGAATTTGACTGAGGGTGAGATCCAGCAGCATGTTTTGCTCAACCATAGGGAGGGGATCAAGCTTCAACACAAGGCAATGTAAAAACCTTAAGAAAGGCAATAATAAGCCACCAGCTCCCCTGAGTAAACCCCACCCCACCTGCCACTGTCTGCTACTGAGCTTTGCAGGCACACAGGGGGGCTTTATTCCTTGCTGATTACATATAGAGAGGTAGCAGGCTTGTTATGCCTAGGTGCCTGTCAGAATCACCTGCAGAAGGGCTGTTCTGTTAGCCAGCATAGAACTTGTTGTAGCTACTGGGCCCTTCACACTGTGTGTGAGCTAATTTAGACTAAGGCATCAGTGGCAGCTAATATAAAGCAAGGACTCACATCAGAGCAGAATTTAAATGCCAGAACCGCTTCCTCTTCTACTTTTTGGGTTTTTACTGACTTCCATTGGATTTACAGGAGAGAGCCAAGGCACAGGACCAGAACATAATCCAGCCAGAGGAAAAAAAACTCCAAGGTAAGCAGGTTTTGTCTCATGCTGTTCATCAAATCCCCTTATAGTAAGCAGAAGAATTCTAGATAATTATTTAAGTTTTGGGTTGCTGATGGATGCTGCTTGGGAAAGGCATGTTTATGCTCAGCTTTCCTGAAGACTAAGTTTATTTGGGAGCTCATTTATACCTGTCTGCAGGCTCCCTTTTAGGGAAGTCTTTCAAAATGCTGATAGCACAAATATAGCAGTCATTAGCTGGACAAGTTTCCTATCTATTTTAATAGCTTTGCCTAAGTAAGGGTTGCAGGATTTGACTCTATGTTAAGGCTACATCTGCACCAGCAAGTATTGCCCAGTAGGAGTAAATTGACAGGGCAAAGCAGTTAATGCTGAGGAGCTGACCTCCATGTTGTATTTCAGAATTCTCTTTGAACCAGTTCTAGCCTGGTCCCATAGACTGAGTGCCAATTAGTGATTCAGTGGCATTAGATGTGTTCATGGAGCTCATCTTATTTCACCTGGAAAGCGTTTAGCTCTTTCACACAGAGTGCTCTGTGAAGTTAATTGAAGTGTAGTAAGTGGGAATAGCTGAAATTGCTTCGGAACTGTACTCCTGATCTTGAATAAAATTTCCCTCTTGGAACACCCTTTGTGCATTGCTGTGTGCCAGTGTGCTTCTAACAATTCATCATAATAAAATTAGGGTATCTTGATGTCAGTATCAAGCCTCAAATGATTATTGCTGTTAGACTTTGAGGCCTTCTTGATAGTTTTTACAGGACTTTGTGTCCTTGCAGTTCCCCAGCTTTCCTGGCATTCCTTCTACCCTTTTCTTCAAATCTAAAGAAATAACTGTTTGAAAGACTCATTTCCTTTGAATAGGTTGAGATAAATATGCAGGAATTTTATACAGGTACTGTATGAGGAAACCATGTTATGAAAACTGAAATGACCAATGGTGCAATGGCTAACTTGTAGAAATAAGCTGTAAGCAAATCTGCGGCTGTTGGATCTCTAGATGGAGTAGGTGAACTGGAAGAAATGGCTGGGGCAGAGCTGGGTTTGGCCGCTGCTCAAAGAGGCAGAACTGCAGTGAACATCCTCAGTCTTTGGGAAAATCTACATGCAGATTTTGCAGCCCAGATCTGCTTTTAACCACAGTTTTGATAGCCTTTTCTAACCTAGTTCTCACCAAAATAAATTCATTCTTGTAACAAAATCAAGTGTAATCAGTTTCCTGATTTTAGTCAATATTAAAAGCTACAAGAGATCTGGCTACAGTTTGAGGTCATTACTTGTACATTTTGCAGATAGGAAAGCTGCTGTTTCCATTAAGATTGAAACTTCATTGCTGCTTTTAACTACAGAGTGATTATACTTCCCTCTGGCATACTGCATATTATTATGAACATTTCATACAAATACTTTGAATAATCATTAATGCTTTTAGGTTTCTCAGTGTTAGGTATCAAAGACTGACAGCACAGGCTGATTATAACACTTCTGAATCTTTGTAAATGACCATTTTTTGTGTGTAAGTGGCTGCTCCTAAGTTTTGCCAAAGTTCCAGAGATCATCTTGAGATGTCTGGTTTTGTTATTACAGTTTTAAGAAACTGATTCTTTGATTCTATAATTGCTAAATATAGAGCCAGAAGCTTGTTCCGAAACAGTTTGAGTTAAGAACAGTTTGATTTGGCAACAAGAATATGACTTTGGAGGTTTTAGGCGTATTAAGTGAGCTTTTGGGATTTAGAAATTTTAGAGACTTCGAATTCAAAATAAACTTGGCATTATTTTTGATCTGTGTCCTGATGGGAGTTCCACACACTCTTGGTGAAGGTTTCAGTGTGCATGAATAAACTTGAGGCAACAGTCTGGTGCCTGGTCTCACATGGGGCCTTTCTGGAAGGCAGCTTTGCCAGACCTCTGTGTGAACATGGTCTCTGCCTATTATGCTGCTCTGCCCCATAATGTGAAAACTTCCAGTGATTGCTGGCATGCAGCAGTGTCTGTGTAATTGCTCCCATGGACGGACAAAGTCCTTGTCTCAAAACCAGAACTTGGCATGATGTATTATTATACATTATATATATTATACTTGGCATTATATACTGTGAGGTATTAACTTCAGTATGAACATGGATTTCATCCTGAGTGTGTAGCACTCCAAGTAAATCAGTATATTAGAAAATGCTACAGAAAGCAGATCAAGAGGAAAGATACAGCCCTGCACAAGCATCCTGGACACAGAATATAGAAAAGCCAATCCAAGAAATCTAAAACCAGTCTGATTTTCTAAAATGGACAGTAGTATGGATACGTAACTTTTGCAAAGTCCTTGTGGCCTTTCACAACTTGCTTTTAGTTCAGCAGACTGGTAAGATGTGGAGGTCCTGCTGTTACAGCAATAAATAACACAGCGTAACAAAATAGAGACCACACAAACAGGACACTTCAATTTTCCAAACAGTTTTCAGAAACTGTGCAGATGTTGTGTAATGAAAGTGAAATGAAAATCCAGGAGTGGGACTTTGTGACAATAGGATAGAACAGCAAATTGGTGAAAGTCACCAGTCACAGTAGTTGCAACCGCCTGGGAAAATACAGAGGAGAGGAACCAAACAGCTCTGAGTATCCCTGATCAACAGTGAGATTTTGCTTTTGCGGCACCATTGTAAGGCTCTGGATTCTCTAAACATTTTGGGGATGTTTTCAGGGCTTTCAGTTATGACTGACAGGCAGCTAAGACAGTCTAAGATGTGTAGTGGTGGGGCTGTGGCAGCTCTGAGCTCAGTGTAGATTGGGTGCTTCAGAGGCTGCCCAGCTTCTCTCAGCTCTGTGGTGCTGCTGACATGCAGCCATTCATACTGAAGCTGGCAAGTGTCATGTCAGCTTCATCCCTGTTATGCAAGCTCCACTCACACCTGTTTGCTGTGCTTCCCAGGCAGAGGATGCCCCATGCCTGCCTAATCTGGCCTGTGGAGTGCAATGAGGGGAAGTAAGGATCTGCTGCAGGGAGAAAGCCACAACTCTTTGGAAACAATGGCAAAGCACTAGCAATTTCATTCTTATGGGGCATGTTCAATTTCTGCTGCAGGGTGGTCCTAGGGCTCCACTTGAATGTGATTCGTGAAGTATTCCTTCAGATGCTTATTGAACACTGTCAGCTGGAGCTAAACAGCCACATTTCTTTACTACTCCCATTATCATCCACCAGGAACTTCTGAAATGCAGAGAAGTGCTTTTGTCACTGCATATGCTTTTCCTTTATGGCTTTTTTGTGTGTGTGTGGGTATATCTTTTGTGCTTATTTGCTGTTGTTTTTTTTTTTAAAAAAAAAAAAAAAAATTCATTTTCATTCTAAGCCTGGGAAAGAACAATCAAATTATATCAATTTTGAGTTAAGTCATAATGGTCTTTCAAATTCCTATGATGCAAATACTTATGTTTCAAATAACTGAGCATTAGAGTGGTAAATGATCTTAATTGGAGTTTTTAAATATGTGAAAGCTTACTCAAAAGGTACATTAAAAACCAGCCACAAATCTATTAATACTGTCCAATTACTTCCTGCTGCTACAGTGGTGTCCATTTCAAGCACTCAAAATACATGAACCAGGCTACATGGCTTAAGACTTTCATTAAAATAACAGTATTTACAACATATGAAACGTCACTATGGGTAGGGAGAATATCTTCTTCCAAGTATTTTCTTCTATTTAAAAATCAGATAAATTTCACCAGCATAGTGTGATTATTGAGTATGATGGTGCCATTTAGAGGGCTTTTTTTCCCCTAATATTCCTATACCCATGTAAGTGTAAATGTGGAAAGAAATAATAATTTCTGAAGCATCTACTGCTCAAACTGATGTCGCTTCCTGCACTAGCATATGCTTGTCTAAGCATATAAGTGTAAATGTAGCCATGCTGGTATGTTCAGTGGGAGATAACTACTCTATAGTAAGTACTTACCCATTTACATAAAACTTGCATGTTTCAAGAATAAGAAACTTCCTGATTATCTAGTTTTTCAGTGTACACCATAGGAAATGAAGGTAGGAATGGAACGAAGATGTTCTTCATTAACAAAACTCCAGCCACAAGCAATTTTATATCCACCACTGAACATAAAGTTTATGTCCACCACTGGACCACTACCAAACATCACAGTCATCTCAGAGACAGACAGTACTGTGCCAGGGTGGGCCAGGTTGTGTGTCTTCAGGTTAGCCCACAGGTATATAGCTAGGTCGTGATTTAAGCATCTCAGCCACGCAGTTTTGCTTGCTCACTCCCCCCTCTTTATTCCCCCCAGCTCCTGGGGGAATGGGGAAGAGAACTGAAAGAATGCAATTCCCATAGGTTGAGATAAAAACAGTTTAGTAACTGAGGTATAACACAAATCACTACTGCTACCACCAACAATAATAATGACCAGGGAAATACAAGGAAAGAGAATACAACTGCTCACCACCTATACCAAGGCTTACCAAGCAGAGCACCGCCACCCTTCCGGGTCTAACTTTACAGAAGTTAGTTGGTTGAATTCCAGCCTTGCTCAGAGGCATTTTATGTCAGAATAATTGTGTAGACTTCATTGCAAATTTTTATCATTGTGCCAGCATGAAACTGAGCCCAGCAGTGTAAGTCTGTGTCACTGCAATTTAAGGTTGAGGCCTTCCTTCAACCTTTTACAATGGAGAAAGCTCTGCTTTCTCATATTTCTATTCCAGAGACAGCATTAGATTTCCATTGTTAGTGCTCTATACACAAGAAAGATAGATGTAATCAAAGGGGTCTTTTATCTATTTTTTGTATCTTATTAGAAAAATCAGCAGTTCTGCAGCACTGATTCTTCAAGGTGTATAGCACTACTTTGTTACTACAGCAACAGACAGCACTGGCACTGCCAAGTTGCAGATGAACTGGGTCCTTTTGCAACACCAGAGCAGAACTAAAATAGTCCTGATAAATCTGCTGTATGTGAAGTTGGTGGAGTTAACAGGTAAACAGGACCAGTACAATACAGGAAAGTACCTTACTTTACAAAGAAGCTTCTGCAGTGAGTGCTTTGCAACCTCTGAAGTTGATACAGATGAGAACATGTACTAAATCTTCAGCAATTAAATTGGTCCTTCTAGTTTTGTACTGCAGTGTTCCACAAAGTTTTGTCCTGTCCCTCATTAAGGGACTGATTCAGATCTGTAAGGAGGGGTAGGAAGTAACTGTTTTCACAGTAGTGGAAAGGACAGGGCTTTTCCAATAGGTCTTGACATTAGAAAGATAATGTAAACTGCCTCATCTTGGATCAGCTGCTTCATGCTGAAGCAGACTTGCTCTGCTTTTTTTCTCTGCCTCCTTTGGGGATACATGAAAAAGACACAAAGCATGTAGAGAAGGAGAGTAATCTTAATCTTTCTTTCTTTTTCCTCCTTGCCCTTCATTCTTCCTCCTCTCTCTATGAAACAGGCAGGATCTCTATTCTTGCTAAGGCACCATCTCAGTAAATGCTGGATTTGAGTTATTTCAGACCCCGAGCCCATACAGATACTAGAAGCTGGCGCAATAGATATGCAGTCCAGCTTTCAAAAGCAGACAGTGATGTGAGCTATTATGTGCTGAGCTCTTTAGAAAAGCAGACTATAAGTTCTACTTTATTTACTAAGACCCAGTCCACGCTAGCATTTGTGATGCAGAAATAACTTTCATAAATTGTGCCAGCACGTTTCCTAGCAGAGGAGCTGCTTATACTGGGCAAAATGTACTTGTAGCAAGAGAGGCTCAAAAGAAATGAGGGATAAAATAACAAGCACAAAGCATTCTATTAGTGTAACTGTATCTAATTTAGCTTCAATTGCTGATATTGGGGCTGCTTCTTCCCTTCTGTCATCTGTACAGGGTGAGAGAGGAGCATATCCCTAGCAAAATTCTACTGTGTCAAGAATGGTTTCATATTGGCTTCATCAAAGCAGGATGAAAGCCAGCAGAGTGGCTATGGAGGACTAAATTACTGAAATACAAGGCCAGTCTGTGTTGGAGTAAGGCCATAGGATGGGATTGAGTTACAGAAGCTCATTAAAGCTATTATGTACTAATTGAGCCACTGTGTCTACATATGTGCATGCTCTGAGATTGCTTGAAGGAGTTGTGTGTCTTAGCTTAAGCAATAATGAAGGAGGTTGAAGCTTGCTTGTGCATTTTGCTTTGACTTCAAGGGAAAAAGAAAAGCCCTATGATGGAGAATGGCACCCACTGTGGAGGTAGGTGGCAACTTGTTAAGTCATCCTGATTCATCTGTGTTAAACCTTCTGCCTGTACCCCTAGCAGCACCTTTTAGGCAGATGAAGAAATAAATGCAGAGACTGTGTGTTCAAAAAAAGCTAGCTCTCTAAACACAATTAGCTACTCAAAAACATGCCTGGAAAATGTGCTCAATTAATAGAGAGACCTAAATAATTCACTAAGTTTTTAAAATTTCACACACTCTGTCATTGATTTCTGTCTCCCTGGCATATTTATCATTATGTGGCATATTACTGAATTACTGCCTCTCGCCAAACTGAGACAACTTGTCAATTCTTTATGTTCTTAAGGAACAGCATAAAAACAAAGAGGCTCATCTTCCAGCTGTCTCAGTCATGCAGTTCAACCATGCTTTCTTTGTACTTTCAAACTGTTGAAATGAAAATTTGGGTGTTGAATACCCCTGGCTTCTCTTCTGTCATGAGAGTACTGACAAAGTTAAACCTCCCTATTGTTTAGGGCCCTTAAAAACAGGTCAATAATCACACAGATTCTTAGAAAGTAGAATACAATTGATTTCACTGAAATTTACTGTGTATTTAAATATCTACATTAGAATAGTCAAATCTATATTATTCTATAGTCATCTGATAGACATAAGATCTTTCTGAGGGTAATACATAAATGATTTTAGACGTTCACCTTGGAAAACCTAAATTCTGCTCTCCACTGCCTCTCAAGAGAGTCTAGACGGCTCACATTACAGGGGTTTGTGCACTTTAAATTAAAAAGCCTTCCTTAATATGGGAAGACATTGCATATACCCAGCATCTTTCATGTAGAAAGTCTTTCATGGCTAATACATAACCCAGGCTGAAGCAGGAAAGCAGTTTGCCTCCTAGAGGCACAGAGGCTGCTTCATCCTTTCTTGTAGATACATTCGTCAAAGGGGTGTTTCTCAAAGTAATGAAAATTAACATCCTCAACAACCTTGTCACTCCTCATGGCCACAATGTGTTTGGCTGGAGGCTGCTGGCTGATTTGCTGGGGATTCTAAAGCCCTTCTCTGCAGCAGTTTGGTGGTTCCCTCTCTTTCCTATGTCCTTGGTCCCTTCAAGATGCTTCTGGTCTCCAGCTGTCCTTCCTCACTCACAGTCCTTCATCAGAGAGCTCTTGGTAGTGACTGAAGTAAGAGATGATGATGCTGCTGCAGAAAGAAACCATTCCAGTCCTGGCGTAATAGTTGGCCTTGATGTTCTTAAAGGTCTTCTCCAACCTGGTTGTTTCTGTGATTCAATAGCTATGTAAACTGCTTAAGGCCAGGAAAAGTGTCCACATTGTGTAATTATGTTTTGCCTGAAAGAAGCCTTTTGCAGAGCTGATCATCACATGTAAGTTTCCTGAGCCTTAATCTTAATTCCATAAATCTTCCCTGTTTCTATGTAGTATGAATATTTGGCAGAATACTGGTTTGTATGGAGCAACAGCCAGACTTCCCTTCTGGAGAGTAGACAGGCAACAAAACCAAGTCATTTTTTGTGTGTGGGAATTGCAAGCACATACAGCCTGTAATCCCAAGACTGATTTAAACTGGGAAGTTCATAAAACCTTGATCAAAACAAACAGCATTTCATTCACTGAGCAGTGTCACTGGAATGCACTGAACTGCCATTTATCTGATTATAGCAGTATCTGGATTAAAGATTTTGATATTGAAAGTTTTGGGTGTTAGAGACAGGGAAGAAGGGGAAGCAGAGATGTTAACCCCCAGAAGGATACAGAATGCTAGATAGCTTTTTTGTATTTTCCTCTTTTCCTCCCTTTTTTTAAAGCTTCTTCCTTTCTGAGATTAAATTATTAAAGTCTATCAAGCTCTTCTGCAGAACAGTAAGCCTGCAGAGAGAAAACAATGTACACATGCTTATGTCAGTTATTCCTTGCTCCATCCAGTAAGCTACTGCTTCAAACACACCCAGCTTAAATGGACCTGCAATAAAGCTTTTCAGTGCTTAGGTTGCTTTCAGTTAGTTTTAAGCATTTCTGCACCATAGAGCAAGTTTGTTTTTCTGTGCTATAAATACCTGATTCATGTCTTTGCATTATCTGTTACCACTTAGCACTGAAAGAAGGAAAATGGATCAGATCTAGTGAAACTTATAGTCACAAAGTAAATAAATACTTATTGTGTGTTTCTTTCTGGGCTGCTTCAATGTAGTTGTTACACAAGGTAATTTTCAAGGTCTCTTTAAAGAGCAGCATGACAATTGCAAATAGATCTTTTCAGAGAAAGATGGGAGCAAGTTTTTCTACCACTTCTTCCAGTAATGACTGCTGAGGTAAATGTGTCCAGCATTTACCAGGAGCATGATATGATTAGTAATAGCCTTTATAATCCCATCTAGAAAAAGCAAAAGGAGTAAGTGAATTCCCACAGTACTCCTGTCCTGGTGTCCCTCTCTGCATCTGCATGTGTCCTAGTGACCAGGCAGCACTGCTTGCTTGCATTGAAACTTGATATAAAGGAACCAAGCAAAGGTGCTTACCAGACATACCTATCCCAAAAGATACGTATCTCACTGCCTTGCTGCTCTAGAGAGCATATCTGATTCAGCTGATGAAACTGCACAAGAATAAATGAGATCACTGAATTTTGAAACCAATTTTGGCTCCAGTTCTCTCTGCAACTTCTCATGTCCCAAGAAACTGATTGATTGATTGAGTCATCATTAACAGCCTGAACCTTTGAATGCAACCAGTGGGAGTCTTGCCAATTTTACAAGCAGGAACATGCTGCTGAGTAAGTTTTCCACGTGAAAGTACAATTCACTAACATGCAAAAGGGTAAAAAAAAAAAAAGATAAAAATCTAAAAGACTGATATTACAGCTCATATATCAGTTTAGTATAGAAATTGCGTACTGAGGTAACTGTTTAAGTGCAATAAAAGAAGCTGTCAATGGTTTTTATGTTTATCATTACACCCTGATTTCAGTTTGTGTGACTTAGTTATTTTGCTTGACAAAGTGTGTGTGGACATAGGCAGGGGAGGTTTTGGTATACCTTGGGAACAACCATATCCGTCCATTTTTACCTCCTATGGTCTCTCTCCCTTCTCATCATCCCTATCATCCCAGATGGCAGAGTCATCTTTGGTACCAGAGGACAGGATGTCTTCCCAGGGAACCATCAGTGCTCTGATTTAACTGTCAGTCTATGAGCTGTGTGTGGAGAGATGTGTGGTGTGTCGTAGCAAGCACACTGCACAAGCTGTGTCAGAATCACTGAAAACACAACCTGAACCTCCCACCTATGGCAGAAAGGATCTACCAGTAGGTTACTGAGGCAGGCTGACCAACTATAGCATGATATATGTGTTTCAACCTCTCAAATCTCAGGCTAGACTTGAACATAGAAGCAGACTTATACAAAGGCCCTTGGGAGTGCATTCAGTCTCATATGTTATCCTCCAGTGAGCATCACCATTTCTTGGTCATAGTATCAAGGAAAGATGTAATTAGATTTATATTTATGTACTTTTTGCAACATATAAGGTTATTCTCTGTTTCTGCTATTACTTATTTGGGAGTACAAACAAAACTGATTAACACATTATTATATCCTTACGAGGGCAAGTTATTCGATGCATGAATGCTAGTGACACTTTCAGCACTGTGCTCACAATGCTTATTCTGATCAGAGTGGTTTAAATAATACATGAACTTGTGCATATACATATTGCAGCTCATCTCTTTCATCAGGAGCCTCACTAGATTCTCTCAGCTAGTTCTCCCAAGCACTCACATGTTTTCAGGGTGAAAGTCCTTTTATTTATTGCAGGCAAGTTGGAAATTCTTGCTGAGGTATCATTTTAAATTCATTTGGCTGTGCAACCTAGTTTAACAAGGGCAGCTTCCAGCCTTTGCTTTTCCTATTCTTCCTGGGAAGAAAAAGAAGCTTATGTGAAGTGTTTTAATGCATGAAGAAAACACATGAAAGGAAAAGTAGAAAATTGGATTTGGTAATGAAGATTTTGTGTTGGGATTGCAGTGGTCTCAGTTCAGTTCCCTGCAGTTTCTATATGACCTTGGGCAAGTCACACCAATCTTTCCAAGTCTCCTTAAAGAGGGGTACCAGTTCCTTATCTTCCCTTCTGTCTTTTCTGTTTGACATAGGTACAGATCCTCTTTCAGTGTGTTTTTATGGTACCCATCATACCATGGCTTCAGACATATTTGGGAATTTTCATACAAATCTAGTACTAGTAAGGAAATACTTAGGACTTTATATCTTTGGAGGGTCCAATTCAGAATAATAGCTTTGAACAAATATGCTGATTAATGTGTGTTTATAGAGAAAGCTCCTTCTCTCAGTGGGTTTGGGCAGAAAAGGAAGATTCTGTGTAGAGAGCAGGATGAGATCTGCATTAAACACAGCTGGCAGAGAGGAATGAATCCATCTTTTGTGTCTGCTCTAGGCTCTGTGTACTTTGGAAGTGCTGCAAGAGTGAAGAGAAATTCTAGAGCGATACCTCCTGTATGCAACAGAGCAGGACTTGGAATTGATAAAGTGAGAGGAATACATGCAGAGGATCCCTAATGGGAGAAGTTACAGTTGATTATATGTCTTATCTGTAAAGGAGCACAGGCTTGTGTGGCTGTTTTTCAGGAGAGTACCTGCTCTCAGTGTCTGCAGTGCTTCCTGCACTGAACCTAAATATATGGCTCTGCATAGGAATGCTGTGAGGATTTCTCCTTCCTTCCTGCAGAATACTGCCTGGTATTTCTGCTGAAATAAAATGGATGTGTCTGAAACAAATAAAACACTACCCAACCCAGTGTCATTCCCCCTCCCCCCCCCCCCCCAATACAGCCAAATCAAATTACTGTAATGAAGTAGAATTTTCAATCATTAGTCATCACCAGCACCTATCAGACTGTGACACTGGGGGCTGCTAATGATGCACTGTGGTTCATCACCTGGGATGTGTGCCCAGCTTCTTCAGTTTAAGGTGTTCCATGCTCATCACTTCTATGGATTCTGATGTGGACTTAGAAGTCCTCCAGCACCTGCGGCTGTGCATGGGGGTCAGTCACAAACAGATAAAATGAGGCTGGGCTGCTTTTCAGCGCACTGCAAGAACGAATCTGTACTGCCTCTCTAAGTGTACACAGAGGGCAGTGCAGGGCACAACTGGTGCTGTGCTTATGAAAGTGTCCCTGGCTCATTAGCTCTGGTTGCCGCCTTAAATAAACCTGCAACCCACCTCCTCCTGGTGGCATCTATTAGGCCAGTGACCTCCGTGCTGGGCTGCAGTCCTTAGCCACTCTGCTCTTAGGAGAAGCGGATGGTGCTCACCTGGGCTGCTCCTCAATTTCTGATCTCTTTTCTCTTGTTCTGTTTTATAAGCCATGCTTTTCACCAAGAATTTGTTGTTTCGAAGGTACAATGGCTTGAGCAAAGACAGGGAGTAATCCTGCAACTGAGAAATTTCCAATCTATTTGCTGTCACTGGTCACCCTGCTGGAAGTCGTACAAAATCTGAAAAGAAAGGTTAAACCAGATCTGCTTTGCAGCCTCCTGTGCAATTCCCTGCAGGTCCATGAGGATTTCAGTATCTTCAGAGCATCACTGGCACTGAGAGTTTGGTTAGAAAAATGCTTGTTTCTAGTCCCTCCTTAGGAGCTTGTCTCACTCTTGTACTGCAGGAATAAAATGCAATCTTAAAATCCCCTTTACCAAGAGGGACTGTGAAACAGTGAATCCCTCAGGGCTCCGCTTGATGCCTCAAATGACCCCATGTCTGGCCATTTGTAGGGCTCAGTAGGGCTCTAAACTAGGAAATGTTTCTCTGGGTGATTAGGTTTTATTTTAATCATGTGTGTTTTCTTAGCTTCACACAATTATGTACCTGCATGTTAAAGCACGAGATGTTTGGAAATCTCTCAAATCCACACTTAGCATTTCTTCAGTTTCCAATAAAGCATATTTTCGGAAATAGTTTAAAAGCTGGAAACATGAGAACTTTGCATGGCAGTTTTATGTTTAGGACAGGGAGGCTGCTCTAGCTGTGAGAATTTCACTTTTTTGTTCAGGACAGTCTCTCAGGGTGCAAGAGGAAAATGATCAAAGGAAAGAAGTGTGGCAGTTCTTTGTAAGGAATGATGGCTGTTCTTACCCTTGTTGGCTGTGGGTCTGGTAGTTCCACTGTTGAAGTTGATAGGAAAGCTTGAATGGCTTCAGTGGCAAAAAACCTTAAAAGAGGGTACTTGTCCCATATCTTTTATCTTTCTAACTGATTAGAAAGTGTTTGAGCTAGATGATCACTCTGGGCTATTTTCTACCTACCCTCCAAGCTTCTACTCTTACCCTCCATTTACGTATAGGTAATGTTCAGGAAGCTTGTTACAGCTGATGTAAGGTAAGAGAGGCTCTGCCATCCAGTCTGTAGTTGCCACATGTCATCCACTCCAGGCTTTTTATGTTACCAAATTTCTTTTTAATACCTCAAAGATAAATACTCCAGTAATTATAGCAGCTATTTCCTTTCTTAGCTTTACTGTCTCTTCTCTCCTGTGCAGATTATTTCATTTAAGCTGATATCCTGAGCAATTACAGTACAACATCATTTGAGACGTAATCACCTCTGGCTAACCTCTTCAAGATCCTTTGGATATAAATGTGTTGATGTTTAAGTATCCCAGTGAGAATATTTCAGTAAGAAAAAAAACTATATGAAATCTAATATTTTCCCGGAAACTTGGTCAGAAGTAGAGCAGAATAAGTGTTCTCTGTTAGGGAGAGAGGCAAGAAGTATCAGAAGAAGCTACTGCATTGATTTTTATGGCCAGAAAGAAGAACTGTGATCATCTATTCCATTCCCTTACAAAACGTAAGCCAAGATTCTGGCTGCATCCAGTGCTACTGGCTCTAATGGGCCACATCCAAAAACTTGTGCAGTCACTGGGAAAAATGCTATTGGCTTCAGTGAGGGTTTTGGAACAGGGTCAGTGTGAACAGAAGCCCAGCAGTACAGCACAGCTGTGGGAAATCCCCAGTTTGTACGAACAGTGATTGTCTGCCAGTAAACATGAAGTGTAAGTGGCTTCCTGGAGGCAGGAGAGTGCCTTTTCCAGAATTTCTTCCCTGGTTCTGTGGCTCTCTTTTCTGGGGTGGGAAGAAAACTCAGGGAAAACATACAGGAAGGGATTACTTCTCTCTACATCCCTATTCTATCTGCAGCCACGGCCCCTGGGGCTGCTTTCTGTTGCTGCTGAATACCTACACAGAGCAACTTCTCTGGTCCATGTTGTGGATGATATAACACAGACGGCTGGAGTCTGGTGTGTTCATCTAATGGTTTGGTAAATAAAAAAACCAAGAGCTATTCTTTGGTTTAGGAATAGCTTAATAAAAGTTGGTAAGAAATTTGAAAGGTGCTTGTGTGTGGTTCGGTCATTTGACAAAAAGTAAAGAGCAACAAATCGCTACATGAGGAAAGTAATAGATCTATCTGACTAGTCTGGGGGGAAAATGCAAACCATCTAAAACAAAAAGAATACTTAGAAGTGCTCCTCTAGGGCTCCTTTGGGGCTTCAGAATGCAGCAATTCAGAAATAGAATCATAGAATACTTAGGTTGGATACTTCATTTTGTGACAAAATGGCAGGTTGCATTTTAGCAGTGGCAAATCTCTGCGTATATGTATAATTAGTTTTTCTCACTCCTACAAAGAAAAGGCAAAATTGCATTGTGAAGAAGGTGATGTAAAGCCTCTCTTTCCCACAGTTGCAGCTGCTTTGGTGTGCATGTTTCTCAGCACAGCTCTTTGCAGATGAAGGAAAGGTGAGTTGAAGCCTTCAGGATTTGGTATTTTGCACAGAAACATTCAGTTTTAAAACCACATTATAATTCCTTCCCAGGTGACTAATAACTTGAAAGTACTAATTATGGTGCAGTGCTTTGTGATACACACACAGCTGGGTCCTGATGCTCCTCCTGATGAACAAACTTACCAAACCAGGCCTCCAGCTGACCCCTGCAATAGAGGCAGCAACTGTTGCAGTGTTCTCTGAGGGGCAAAAGCTCTCACTTCTCAAAGGATGCTCTCACCGAGTAGGAATTTCCCCTCACTTGTAGGAGCATGTGCAGTCCTCCCTGTGCTGGCTATCTGCAGCTTTGAAAGGGCTCACTTACAAATGAGTTAAACAGTGTCCTCTCTTCCTACCCCTCAAATCTCCTCATAGATAAGGCAGGGATATTGAAGAATGGCGTTTGGTTTACTTTCTTTCAAGTTACAATCTTTTGCTGTAAGACTGTCAAGCAAATTGGCTAAGGAAGATAGAATTTGAAGTTTGGATTCCCATTGCTTGAAGTATCTCAGAGACACAGACATCTGAAAACTCCCCATCCCTGGGCAAGCAGGTCTAGCATTATTTTAAATGCCCTCAGTGCCCTGAACTCCAGTTGCCTTTCTGCTTCCAGGCAGAGATTTCCCTGACAGAGAGGAGATTTAGATAAGACATTAGGCAGAAGTTTTTTACTATGAGGGTAGTGAGTCCCCAGCACAGGTTGCCAGAGAAGCTGTGGTTGCCCCATCCCTGGCAGTGTTCAAGGCCAGGTTCGACGAGGCCTGGAGCAGCCTGGTCTAGTGGAAGGTGTTCCTGCCTTTGGCCAGCGGTTGGAACTGGATGAGCATTAAGGTCCCTTCTAACCCAGACTGTTCTATGATACTATAATATCTGTCTGTCCTGTGACAGACCCACAGTCTTCTGGAAAAACAAAGAAAGGCGATCAGGTGAAAGGGCATGACAGCCTGAAGTGATTTAGCAGCTAAAGGGGCATTGCTGGGACACAGCAGTGCAACACAGGGAGATGAGCTAGCTCTTCACAAGATGGACTGTATTGCCATAGCACACCGGCTGGGCCTGTAAACCCTGCTCTGCAGTGAGCACAACCACCCTGCCAGAGCAGCTTTTTGATGTAGCTAATAACTCCATTAGTCCAGGGATAACTCTGTTATCCTTGCACCACACTTCATTGCACCATGTAGATACCCCCCGAGGAGCTGTTCTTAAAGCCTTTGATAAAACAAGAGGTGAAAAACTGTGGATCACAACTGGGAGAATAAAGCTTCAAGAAGTGGCCCTGGAAAGCACATACTGCCTCTTAGGACTCACAGGTAAGTTGAACATTTGGTCAAAACCAAGTACCTGTGGCTGTAGCAATAGGCAGATTTACATCAGTAGGGAATCCAACCCTTTGCTTTTTGCACTCTGCTGCAGCATTAAGGTGAGTATACACCGGGGAGGACAGAACTGACCAGGGTATTTATAAATCTGCTTCTTCTATAAGCTAAGGGGAAGAAATTCAGCTCATCTACAGCTGCTTGTTTTGCTTGACATGCACCCTCTTGCAGCAGCAGGAGGAAAGACAGCTCATTTTGAGCTGAAGTAGTGCCTGCTCTTCTTAGGAACAGCTTGTGAGCTCTGCATTGGTGTTCAGGGGCAGGTTTACTTCTGTCTGATTACTTTTGAACAAACAACAGTGTGGGGTTATTAGCAGCATCCCTATTATGTTTCTAATAGTCTTGTTAACGTGCAGGAAATCGATGCTTGGAAATGTTAAGGAGTGTACAGAGGAAAGTTAGTGTACTACTCTTTGAGGCCTATCCAGACTTTGTCAGCAATAATTGCTCTTCTCCAGGGATCATCGCAGCTTTTTGTTTGTCCTCAGTAGGAAAAAAGCCAATAATTGACACAGGCTGAGCTCTTTGCCTTTTGCTCAGTCACCTGTAGGTAAAATGTCTGTGCTCAGCAACAGGGACCATACAGTGTTTACTTATCTCAAGAGAAGGATTACAGTATAGAAGTGAAAAATTGAAGGTCTTTAAGAAAATGGTTACAGAATCAGTGAGGAAAAGAGGCCCAGTGGGAAACAAATTAACCTCACATTTCAGAAATGTTTTTCAACTCTTTCTGCAGTGCAGGCTTCCTCTTAATCTCCTGGTCCACTCATTTCACTCCTGCTTCCATGGTGTTAAATGTGGTTATTAGTCCTCTGCATCACAGAAATACTGCAAGGTACTCAGATTTTAAGGGGCTGAGAGCCACTCAAACATTAGTGGACTTTACTCCTCTAGTAACCATCCCAGCTCCTTTGGCCTCTCTCGCATGTGGACTCCTCCAGCTTATTTTAACCTGGAAGATAAAGCCACTGTGACCTCTAGGACAGACAATTCCTCTTTATCCCTGGAGAGTCAGTCACTGAGTGACATGTCAAACACTGAATTGAATAAAATAGGACAGACAAGACAACGGCTTCATTTTTGGTGAAAAGTAGAGCCCTTATTCAGGTGTGCTAAGGTCAGAAACACAAGTAAGGCTTTCCCAGTGTTCCCATGCAGGAGGCACTCATGATGCAGGTATCTGCATTTTTTTAGTCTAAAGCGACCCTAAAATACCTTGGGACAGGACTGAAAAACCTCAAAGGAGTTATCTGGAGCCCCCCATTGTTAGCACTAAAAGAGTAAGAACTGAGGAAGGACAAAACACAGGTACAGGTGTAGTGGGTGCATTGCTAGGTATATTGCTCTTCTCCTAGTTTACTTCCCCCACTGCTGTCTCATGGAACACTTTATCTTGTATGCTGAAGGAAATATGACACTGTTGATCAGCACTGCTTCTGCCATTGTAATAAAATGAAATGAGATTAAATGTACTCAGCCGTTACCTGAGCGAGTCAGTCTTACTGACCTTCACTGTGGCTGTTAATGTGCTAAAGTCTGACTTCCAGCTGTAAAAGCTATCTCCCCTTTCTGAAGTGAGAACAAGGAAAGGTAAAAAAGGCATAAGGAAAGAAATTTACACTTACAGCATCCCCCCCTTCTTTTTTTTTAACTATTTTATCCAGTCGTAGTTATCACCTAATTCATGACATGTGCCTATAGAATAAAGTCTTGCTCTTTGCACAGGCAGGCTTAGTGTCTAAGTAACTCATTGCAGACCCTCTAAGTATCTCTGTATATTCAGTCAGAACCAATGTATTTGTAGCAACTACCAGTCATCCATGATTTATCAGTCTGCCAGGTGGGATTTGCCTTGTGTTCACAGGGAACAAACTGTCCTGTGGCATAAGCATCCTGTGGGACGGGCAGAGCTTGGGCTGGTGGGAGAAGCTGGCTCAGTGGAGGACTACCCAAAATTGTCATTTTCTCAGGGAGATGTTAATGAAGCTTGCTCAGCTTTTTGTGAAAATATCATTTGCAGCACACAGGGCCCACTGACAGAAGGATCTCTGGTGAGCCTCACAGAGGTAGTTTAAGCCATTAAAGCCTCCTGCCATGGGCTCCCTCTATCCATGAGGCTTCTCGCCCTTGCTGATCTGGTAGCTGAATAAAAGAAGGGCCTGAACCTCAGCTGGTGCAGCAAAGTGTCTGATGCATTATATTATACTGCCAGTGAAGGTGACATGCATGGGGAGGGAGTCACGCCACAATCACAGTCTGACCACCACAGCATGCTGAGTCAAAGGGGAAGGAAGGAGCTCCTCTTTCTTGAGACATGAAAGTTGCTGATGAGTCAGAATAGCAAGGACATTAACTGTATTGCTAGGTGTTTTAAAGTATTATTACTTTTTACACCCTGCTCTTGCATGTGTCAAGGGAGAACTTGAAACAATAGAAAGGCTCGCAGATCCCACAGATCCTCATTAAACTCAGAGGGCAGTATTTTAATTTCCTTCAAGCCTAGGAACACCAGTTCCATTTTCAAAGCCAGCTTATGTGGCTTAGGTACCTCAGGGCTCATATGTATGATCCATTGCAGGCAATTGCATGTTAACTGGCTGCCCAGTATGTGAGGATGTCCATGATTTTAAACCCAGCCTTGTAGCTCTGTGGTTTAGAAACTGGTTAAAGCTGACTGGATGCCTAACATCTGGCTGAAAGCCAATTGCTGACTGCACTGGAGCTCCTGCCCAGACAGCAGCTCTGTGGTCCAACTTTAATGCGGGTGGCTTAAGAGGATCAGGATCCTATGTGGCTGTCCCTGCTGTGCAGGAGTAACCTTCAGGTTAGGAGGGAGAGGTGAGAGCAGGAACCATTTCAGGTGTCTGATCCACATCTGTCACATGCTGTGTGTGCTCAGCTGTATGAAGAGAGGTGACAGCTTTAGGACAGATTATAAGATTACTATATGTTGTTTTATCCCCATGGACAGAGATTCATCTGAACACCTGACTAATAACTCCTGAGCCACCACAGTTCACAGCATGGTGTTTCAAGAAAATCAAAGTCAGTGATAGTCTCTGATAGATCACATGGCTGGAAGAGCTAATTGGTATCCAGTAGGGTTAATCACACCTAAATTCCCATAAGATGGCTCTCTTGGGCACTAGCAACAGTGAAGCTGTGAACTGCATGGCTGGCAGTGCAAGGCTGCCTGCACATTTATCTAGCCATTGCTATGAGAAACGTAGTTATGTGCCTATAGGTAAAATGGAAATGTCATTTAAGTTCTAACCAATTCTTTACAGAATTATGCCGAAAGTTATGTGTCCAGTTTATAAATTCAGATTGAAAGCACCCATATTGTGCTTTGTTCCTGCTTAACTATGTCGGTAACTGTTCTTAGAAAGTGGTGCAGTGTTGAATATCTCCTGTAGTAATTACAAATGAGTATGAAAATCAGCTACAAAACAGGGAAATGCTTTTATCTTGATTTTGCAAATGGAGAGCTGAAACAGTAAAGGCCATATGTAATAAAGAATTACAGTACTGCAGCACTTACCTTGCAGTCATTTGGTGCCCATATGGGATTCAGAACACAGGCACCTAGTCTCCATTTAAAGGAGCCTACATATATGGGACAGGCTCATCCTCTCTAAGTGGGAACTAAAGTAGCCAGTTTATTAAGAGAGAAGTTGCCTTAAATCAGTACTCCTGGATGTCTCTGATTTGAGCTGTCCAGCTAAGAAATGCTATGAGCAAGGATAGGCGTTAGACTTTACACCTTGGCTACTTCAGTCAGGTTTCAGCTTTGGATCATGGGCCATGCTCTCCTCTAGATGGGTATCCCATGTTCCCACTTTTAATAGGGATCCCTCATCTCTCTTAAAATACCAAAGGAAGAGGAGGCCACCTCTCCCTTTTCACAGCGCTTTAGTGGCCTGCTATTCAGGAAGATCCAAGTTTAATCTCCCTTTCCCTTCCTTCCCACACTGAAGCTGTTCCCTGCATCAGAAATAATGTGAGAGCAAGGCAAGTAGTAGGAGGGAGTTTAGCTCTGCAGTGTGCTGCCTGGGAATGGTATTTGGGGAATACAAATGCATTCTGTGTGTAAACCAGGACCCACTTTGATGCATCCTGATGGATATGCTAACTACAGCAGTATAGATATAGTCTCCTTACACAGGATTTCCAAAGTATTTTTTGCACGATGATGCAGCTATAACATGGCTGTGAGTATCCCCCTCTTCAGTCCCTCTTGACAGAGACATTTCCAGCTCTCCTGTGGGATGGCAGACATCTGAATCCTCTTAGGGAAGTGTAGGACCTGGCTGTCCAAGTTCGGTCCTTTAATGACTGTTATTTTGATGCCTGTCCAAGTTTGAGAACAAGGAGCTTGAAGTGACTGTGTGTAAGCTTTTTCCAGATTACAGTTCTGCCTCCTTTCCTCTGTAGTTGCCTACATTCCACTTTGAATTTGGCCTTCAGTAGCTTATTTAGGTACCCAAACAGAGTGTGTGACAGAGTAAAGAGCTGAACACAGACTCCCAAGACTTGATCTAGCTTTGGATCTGTCTTTCCTTTCAGCTGCTTTAGATGAGGCCTTACCTTTATTCACTCCTTGCCCAAGCAAAGCTTCTCTTGATGTTTAAACTTATGGCCAAATATTAATTTGAGATCTAGAGACAATAAACCAGACACTATGACCCACAAGTGAAATATTTTCACAAAAGCACTTAGATGCTTCTGTTGTTTTTCTCATCTAGTGGTACAAATACAGCGATGCCAGCTCCTTACAGGTAGGCACACAGTAATGGCTGACAGTTTTCCTGGCAGATAAAAGCAAGATGAACACCTCAAAAGAAACACATTAGGTGGAGAAACCTCTAAAATACAAAATACTGCAGGATGCTGCAAAAGAAGTGGGCACCCTGAGCCTTGTTTAGCAAGTTCACCCATCACTAAGACAGCACCCAGCCTTGCAGTGGGTAAGGTATTCTTGGTGGTATGTGCAATATCAACACTGAAGAGGACTTGGAGACAAATACAGCTTGAAATGATGATCCCTCGGGCTTTCCAGAAGGAGAACTGATTAAACCAGATGGGGAGTATTTAACCGCAGCAGGCCAGATTCTCGGATAATGTAAATCAGCTTCACCCCAACGATGATGTACAGCAGATGGAACCTGTAGCTTCAAAGGATCGTGTTGCAGTCTTCTGAGCTATTGAGTCCATGTAGATTTTAACCAGTAAAATTAACAACAACGTGTGGTGGGGTGGGGGGGAAGTAATCCTTAATTTGCCAGAAATTGCTGAGACTTAAATAGTAATTTCTTTAGTTGCAGGCTTAACAGACTTTTCTCTCAACTTTTTAGACCTTTTTGCTGAACCTCATAACATAATCAATACAGAAATAACACATCTGAATGGCCTTGGATGGTAGCAAGCCATAAAAGCTTTGGAAGGCTGTTAACATGAAAATTGTCCTTTCAAAGTGGAAGTTGATTTTAAGGACAAGACAGCAGCTGCTTTGAAATGTCTGTGAATTCTTTTTCCTTGCAATTAGTAGCAAACAATAAAGGCCTCTCTTCTGAGCACTGATGGCATTGCCTTGGCTTTGGCAGCTTTTGTCTTTTCTAAATGGTAACAACTGTGCCTGTTCATTTCTGTTTAGTAGGGAATGTGTACCCCTGTAAAGCACGCTCGTTCCACGTGCTAGCTATAGGCATGTTGTTCTGAGAAACCGTTTCAAGTCTGGGCTTCTGTAATTAGTGTTTTTACTGATACATAATATAAACCTAATAGTGTTGTTATGGTGAGCTTACATGAAATTGGTAAGTAGTGAAAACTTACTTGCCCAGCTGCTCAGCAGTTGTCTCTCGGTCCTCCCATGCCTCACAGGGCTTTGTACTTCTACTAGGAATAAGAATTTGCTTTGTGTAAGTGGAGGGAGAGAGAAAAGGTTGGTTTGGCTGCTTTCAATTATTTGTTGCTGTGTAAATGGTTTCAGGCAGCATTTGAATGGAAAATCCTTTGGTGAATTAGCTTGTATCTCCCTTTGCTGGGGATAACAAGGCATTAGTTGGCAACTTAACTGAAGCTTGTTCCAAGCTCTGCCATGGACCCAGTGTAAGAGCTATCTGTTTACCTGATAACACTTCCAGTCAAAATCCTTTTCTTGGTGACCATAGTGCCTTGGCTGCTTCAACAGGCTCAGCTCTGAGCTGCAGCTGATAGTCCTGAACTGGGAAACACATACCCAGGAATACCTGATTAGCTTCAAATGTGCCTACTTTGTTTCTGTTGTAGGAGGCCTTTTTGGAGGAGCTGTCCAGTTGCTTTGTTATTTGAGAATAGCTTCCATCTTCTATAGGTGGTGACTCTCAGGAAGATAAAGCGAGACATTTCATTTTAAGTTCATGCTGTCTACTGTGTTCTTTGTTGGGTTTTCTTCTCCTTGAGGAATTTCTTGGTTTTAGAAAGCGAGACTGTTGGAACTGGAGAGCTCTCAGGCTGGTATCTTGAAATGCATTCCACATAAACTCAGAGATTATCTCTAGCTTCTCCTTTAATGTTGCTTCTCTTTTAGCAGGTGAGGACAAGAAGAATTTCTGCTTTAGAACTTGGCTGCTGAAGGCTGTTATAGGGTTTGCTGGAAAGCTCCTGCCACTGTGTTCCAGGAAATGATGGTAAGCCTCCAGCTGGAGATATCTGCTCTTCCAGTTAGTAATGGATTACTTCTAGTCCTATGTATTCAAATACGTGATTCAGCTGTCTAAAGCAATGAAACAATTTTAGGTCTGAGGCTGTATTTTCGTGGTATTTGGGTCATATATTCAAGTTCTATGGCTTACCAAAAGGGCTAGAACTCTCCTGGAGACAGATATTTGTTGCCCTTTGATTCCAGGAGTTGAGGCTTTAATTAAAAGCATCGAGCATTAAGAGACTCACAGTAAAGCATAAGGTTGCAACCTTGGACTTAAGGGAGGGGTATGATTTTTCAGATTGCTTAAAGGCTACAAAGGTCACTCGTTCGATTTGAGCAGGCCTAGGGAGTTTTTTGTTGGTGCTGATGGGTTTTTCTTCCTCCGACTAGAATGTCATCTATGAAACCTAAGGGAATCAGGGAAGCCAAAATGATTTGGAGATAGTCTGAACAGAAAACCTGTGAAGAAAAACATTCATTTTAAGCATTTAGATTAAGATAGAAAATGTATTCAACTGGTGAGTCTGTTCAAAATACTTCTTACAGACAGAACAAAGCATGAAGTACTACTACAGTTTGCAAAGAAGGGAGCACAGCACTGAAGGAGATGAGGTATTTCACTGCAAATTAGATTCCGATTTATAAGGACATATGTCACAAAACAGTCACAGGGCAGAGCTGGAGGGATGGTAGAGCTTCTGTCATTTGAAACATTTTTATCAAAAGTGAGCATCTTTCAGAAAGTTAAGTTTCTGCTCAAACAGAGCTTGAAGCCAAGATTACACATCAAATTCTCCATGCTATGTTATGCAGGAGGTCAGACTTCATGCTTATTATAGTCTTTTGGTCTTCACATTTGTTAATCTGTTTCTGTGCACTTGCATTGCCGTGTGCACTATAATTTCTTACCTCTTTGGGTAAATTAATCCAAGGGAGGGAACTTAAGTTTCATCTTGTTACAGCTTGTGAACTGCTTTAGGTTTCAGTCAAAACTCTGTCAAAATATGTCTCGTCTACACAAGACACAGATGCTGCAAAGAAGTAAATATCGCACACAGGAGAGGAAAAGATTGAGGTTGCTTGAGTGACTTTAAATAGACATTTCTATGCAAGTAGCTGTGTTGTTGTATTCTGGTTTGGTTTTTTGTTTGTTGTTTTGTTGTTGTCTTGGGTTTTTTTACTGTAATCTGAACTTTCAATTCCCAGGACTTCTTAATGTTTTCTGAGAAAGCTCCAGTATTGTCTTCAGGTTTTTCCCTTCAGCAGCCAACAGCTGGCTAGAAGCCTAACCCTAATGAAATTGGTTTGCATGGGAGTTTTCTGTAGGCCTTGTTGACCAGCCTCACTTCTGCAGCACCAACACGATTTAACACAGAGATGAGGAAAGGCACCACTCTGCTTTTCATGTCTTTTCAGTGACTGCCAACCTAGCCAGTGTTCAACTGGCAAATTTAACTGTTTACCATGCTGGTGTGACCCCACAAATCTGGTAGTGAGCTTGCTCTTCAGTTCAGATAGAAACATGCCTCCAGGGCTGAACAACCACATCTGGTGGAGACAAACAGGGCTGTTGACTCGGTTTGAAAGCAGTGTTCAAAATCAGTTCTGGATGGCAAACCTTAATGCATGCATTGCCTCCCAGTGACCAAAGCAGTGTTAGTGGGCTCCATAGCCCTTGCAGAAGCAGTCACAATAGAGAGCATTCAAAGGGAGCAGAAGTGCTCTTCTTGCCTCTTCACTTTGGGGGACAGATGCAGTTGCTGGGTCTTCTAGCCAAGAAGAGAAATCATAGAACAAAGGAGGAAAAGTTTTTGGTTTTCTTTTTCCCCAGTATAGCTGAGTATCTGTTCATCAGTATGCTGTAGGAGATACACTTTCTGTTGTAGTAATATGCTTGTTTCACTGTTCATTTATTAGACAAAAATAACAGCGCTCACATGACAGTTTTCTTTTTTGAACCTAATTTCATGAATCCCTGCAGAAAGCTAAATATACCTATTCAATTTGCACTTAGGAAGTATATTGCTGCATTTATAAATACTCTAGTCTTTTTTACTGTAATAGTACAGGCATTCTATACCTGGAATTAAAATTCATCCTAATCTTTTATGTTTTACAAAACTGAGCGTTCTGCTTGCTCTCAGCTTCTTTCCTATTACTACCTTGGTGGTAGACCAATATCTGGATTTATTCTCAAGGGACCCTGAGGAGGCTGTTAAGCTCCAGTGCAAATCCCTATATAATTTTTCCTTTTTATTTTTTTTCTTAGGCACCATGTAATTCTTGAGTGTGCTTCATAAATCCACCAAATAGCTGCCACTCTTCCATCTGATGGCTCATCAGCTTGTTGGTTTAGAGATATAAAACAGAAAGACTCCTTGCTTAAGCAGGTTTGGAAGCATGCAAGGAGCAGAAAGGGCAAAATGCTTCCTTGGGGGGTGTCAGGGAGAGGTGCAAAAAGGAGTTTTTAAACCCTCAAATGGCAGCTGTTTGTTCTAAGTGCTTTTCTTTCCCAATCAGCATCAGCTTTTATCATAATCTTCAATATTCTAGGTAGTTGAGTAAAAGTGTCCCATGAGAAACAGGGAAGTGAACCTCTTGCCACATCATGTGAATCTCTTGCCACATCATGTGAATCTCTTGCCACATCATGTGAAATTTGTGCCACATTGCACAGAGGAATTTTACTCACATTTTTTATCTTTTTTTCACCTTTTCTGGATGTTAGGTCTGCTTTTGTTCTTGTGGTGTAAAAACAAATATTGCTACTGATGTGGAGAGTAAGTGTAATATATTAAAACTGGATCTGCTTGAGGCGCTACTGTCAGTTTTTGCTTTATCCTGTACTAAGAACCAGATGCATGAGCACTGAAGAAGTACTGCAAAACTTAACCTACTCATGCAGGACTCCTGCTGTGTAACTGGAAGCGTACTCAGAACAAACGAACTGCTGTGCTGGAAACTCGTGCTTATTGTAAGCCTTGCTACACTGATATTTTCCTTGCACTTCAGCTCCCAGAGTCAAGTGATTTTAAAACTGTTTTTCTGAGCATGTATACACACAAGCATATGTATTTATATGCTTGCTTTTCTGTACTGGTGAAGACAGTAATGAAAATATGATTACTTCCTAAATCGTCAGAAGTGAGGTGAACAAGAACTTCAAATGTATGGATTTTCTTAAACAGAAGGGCTACTTTTAGACAGACCTGATGTGGTTTTTTTTTAGATCAGTTTTGTGCCCTGTTAACATTCAGGGTTGGAAATACTTAGGCTGCATATTGTTTCCAATTACATCTGTCATATACACAGCAATCTTTTACGCTGGCTTTTGATCTAGAGCAATGTAACTGAGAGGAAAAATCTCCCTTCAAATGGACTTCATTTTCTTGAGCCCTGGCAGCTTTTAAAAGTGATCTCCACCATCTCACTTTACTTTATATTCAGTTCAATTTGAGGTGTTTATTCTCATCCACCCCGTTGTATTATTTATTGTTCTATTGAACAAAGCAAGACATATTTCTTTCTTAGCAGAGGAACAATCTGGGGTTGTTTCCAAGGCATTTTTGGAGCAAAGTAAGCCATGGGTGCCTGTAGCAGTGCAGAAGAGACTCTCAGCTACATCCTTATCAGGATAGGCTTGTGGTTATTGACTTAAAGTACATCAGTGACCTGCTTAATCGAGACATTCAAAAGTGAGGAAAAAATGGGCCCCTGCTTCATTCACTCTGTAGTTCCATGCAATGAACAGCTTAAAAATAAGCTCGGTGTTGTCCAAATGGCGTGAGGTTACTGGGAATGCAGACAGGGATTGCTGTGACTAATGTGTTCACTGGACAGATATTATTATGGGGAGGAAAAGGAATAGCATAATAGGAAGGAATAAAGGTAGTAACCTGCAGGGAATTACTTGCTATCTGCAACTTATTGCAAGTATAGAAAAGTCTATTTTTGGTCCACATGGAATGTTTTGTTTAGCAATTTAACCATCAGCCTTTTGATGTACATTGTATGCCTCTAGCATCCTATTTGCCTCCTTTGTTAATACAGCAGCATCTCAGGTTGAATGCTTCCCGAGTCTTTCTGAAATAACTACTAAATTTTCTTCTTGGACAGGCTGCTGCAATACCTCTCTATTTAGTGTATAATACCCACTTTGAGTCACTGCTACAAGTCTCATTATTTTATAAGCCTTCATTGGCTATGTATAGCATTGCTTTAAGTAGGTGATGTTTCAGTAGTCCCTCCCTATCAGCTTTTTTTTTTAACTCTCCTGCCTTTCTGTATACTATATAAATGTAGATTATAAAGCTTTTTTCCTCATTTGAAGCACATAAAGCAGAAATGGAGGTGTCTGATGAGCTAAAAACTATTAGAGGTATGGAAAAGACTTCCGTATGAAGACAGGTGGAGAAGATTAATATTGCTTAATGTAGAGACACAAGACCATGCTCTACCTACACTAAATAATTAGTCTTACGGGGAAGGCAAATTGCATGCATTTTGCTTCTCTCCAAGTAAAATAAGAGCAAAAGGATTTAATGCAACTGTCAAATTGCAATGTAATATATGTAAAAATGCAAGGCCACACCTTTACAAAGGGCGTGAATCAAGGAAACTCATCTCTGTGAGGCAGCAATGACTTTATCCAGCACTTTTTTATACATGATGGGGACCTGACTAATTAAAAGCTGATTTTGCCATGTACTTGCAACATGCTTGAATTAGAGTGCTATTTGAAGTTCATATTGAAGGGCTGCAGCAAGAGTGCTGCTGGGTGAGCCAAGAGAGGGAGTTGCTCTTCTTGGAAGATGCATGTAGTAAATGTCTGGATGGCTGGCATGTAGGATCACCTGCAGGTGTGTGGCAAGGGCTGCCCATGTGTACAAGTAAGTTATGTACTCCTTATATTTCTGAGTTGCCACTGTTTGGAAGAGCTCCATGGCCAAAGCACGCAGCCCCATTCACACTGGGGTTAGGGCAATTCCCAGTGTAACCACACACTGGGAAGAGAGTAGATGGAGAGTAGTCCTGAGGAGAAGGGCTTGGGGTGCTGGGTGACAAGATGCTCCCCATGACCTGGCAGTGTGTGCTTGAGCCCAGAAACCAGCCATGTCCTGGGCTGCATAGCCAGAGCATGACCAGTAGGTCGGGGAGGGGATTTTCTCCATCTACTGGGCTTTGGTGAGAACCCCCCTGCAGTCCTGTGCCCAGCTCTGGGGACAACAACACAAGAGGGATGTGAAGCTGTTGGAGTGAGAGCAGAGGAGGGCATAGAGATGCTCCAAGCGCTGGAGCCCCTCTGGTCTGGAGCCAGGCTGAGAGAGCTGGCTTGGTCAGCCTGGAGAAGAGAAGGCTGCAGGCGGACCTTAGAGCAGCTTCCAGTGCCTCTAGGGGCCTACAAGAAATTTGGAGAGGGGCTTTTGACAAGGGCCTATAGGGACATGACAAGGGGGAATGGCAGTGACCTAAAGGTGAGGCAGGTTTTGAAGCACTGCTTATGGGCTGTTTCCAGAGGCAGGGACTTCAGTATAGGTGGATGTGATCAGCAGCAGCATGGAGGATACGTCAGTTAGATAATTCTACAGGAAATGTTAGTCATGAAGATACTACTGATGCCCTTTCAGTGTCAAGCTCATAGTGGAGGGGCAGCCCGGCCCCACTGGGATTGCCTTTGACACATGTCCTCTGTCAGGGAGGAGACAAGCTCCAAATTCCCTTGGGGCTTCCTTGTTCCTGTTGCTGAAAATCATTTTATCCTAGAGTTATCCAGGTTGCCAAGTCACCTCCCTAGTTCTGAATGGGTGAGTTGAATTTCATTTTGGAGATCTGGGGGCAAATGGACTTATTCTAGTCTTTGTTTCATGCTGTGTGGTTTGTAATTATATCACATAAGTTAGTGTTGAGAGCTCTGAGCTATCCTTTTAAGTTTTTTGCATGATGAGGAGAGAAAAACCAATCTTATCCTCACATTCTATTCTCCATTGCTTTTCAGGATTTAGATACTATAGCTGGAGGCCTGTGTTGTGTAGAGTTTGCATTGCATTGAGGAATCTTGAATACAGAAGCCTACAGAGGCTTAGCTTTGGACATGAGGGGGAGGGATTAAAATGGCATGCAATCTGTGGGGTTTTCTTCCTCACCATTATCTAAATTAACAGTTTACTGTTTTCTTTGTGTCTCTTCTATTATAGGCTTAAGTGCTTAATCTAAAGCTTAAGGGCCTTAGCATGAACAAATAGAGAAAAGTCTGCAAGGAAATACAGCTCTGGTCTCCTGAAATGGGTGGTATTTAAAGGACCAAACACACAGATCTCCCACCCTGCAGTTTTCTGTGGCCTGCACATGTCTGGCTCTATGCTGGCAGCACACCCAGTAAACTGAAGGTGTGAAGCTTGGTGGGAGCGGTAGCTCTGGTCGGCAAGCTTGATGCTCTTGGGAGCCCTAGGGAAAAAGGCCACCTTCGGGTGATGGGGAGCTAATGAAACCCATGGCTGCACTTGGACTTAGTTTGGGGGGCTTTGCCAAGCCCACAGGTACAGCTTCTCAGCTTTGTTAAATTCCCAGTTAAATCCAGAGGGATAACCTCACCTTACTTCCAGAGCAGTAACTATTCCCTTACCTGCAAAGACCAAACAAATCCTGCTTTGCTACTGGAGGAGAGATAACACACCTCTTCAGGAGGGACTGTGGACAGCCAGAGGACATGGAGGAGCACTAACCTGGAGACACTAGTGTATTAGAAACCTGGGATAAATGTTTTTCCTAGTAGAGCTCAAGACACCTCATATCAACAGATTTGAAGTTTTATTTTATTCTTTTATGTTGCTGGCACTGGGCTTGATGAATAAGCATGTAGTTTTGTTTATTTCAATATTACCAGCTATTTCTGTGGTTTTTAAGGTGCATGAAGAGTCCTGGTCAGTTGTTAATGATTATTTATTCTAATTACCGCTTGAATCCCTGAGGAAATTAAATGCAAACCATGTGCAGTTTAGCTACTGAGCTGGCCTGCGAATACACAGAAACTCAGGATGATAAACTGTGGTTTGGTGCCTCCTTCCTCTTGTTAGGCTTCTCCTGGCCAAACTCAATATACTCAAGCACCAAGCACAGGCTCAGGGAATGTATTAATCAGAGGCAGAGAACATGCTTCATTATATGTGTTGGTGGCACTCATTCTCCCAACAATTCAATGCGTTTGTAAACTGGCAGCATAGAATAATTGTCTATGGGGTAATGAAAGGCGTCTTAGAAAAATTCTTTGTCAGATAGTGGCAAACCTTCATTAGAAGCAGCTGATAGAGACAGGGAACAAAGCTGATGCTAATATCCATCAAAGGCAGAGCCTTGAGACATTCAGTGCCATGAGGAATGTCCCCAAATGAGACATCCAGCTTCTGTGGAAATGGTGCTTTTGGACTCTAAGCAAGGGAGGTTGTTTGCATGGCTGTAGGGATTTTCCCTGATGTAGTGGAATATGATGTGAACACTACTGTACGGTAGATATTTTTTTGTTAGAGAGGATTGTTTGAAAGAAAGCTTTATCTCATAAAATGGGATGTTATGTCTTAGCCTTTTTTCTCGTGGAAATTGGCTACAGCATGAGTGTTTCTTGCTTGCTTGTTCTCAGTTTAAGCTTTGGAAAAAAGCTATGCTTTCTGAAATGTCACACAATCCTCCCTCAAAGTATTCTCTTCAGATCATATTGTACTTCAATTTTTCAAATATATATTGACCTGAAATTTAATTTCATTGAAATTTTTAAATTCACTACATGTAATACGAAGTTTTTATTTCTAAAAGAAAATATCTATTAAAGTAGTGAAAACACTTGCTATAAAATAGTAATTCTATGAAGTCATCGAATCATAGAGCGGTTTGGTTTGGAAAGAACCTTAAAGCTCATCCAGTACCAAGCTCCTGCCATGGGCAGGGACACCTTCCACTAGACCAGGTTGTTCCAAGCCCCGTCCAACCTGGCCTTGAGCACTGCCAGGGATGGGGCAGCCACAGCTTCTCTGGGCACTCTGTGCCAGTGCCTCAGCACCCTCAACAGGGAAGATTTTTTTTCCAGCATTTAATGTAAATCTACCCTCTGTCAGTTTAAAACCATTCCCCCTTTTCCTATCACTAGCTTTTCTATAGCAAACAAACTTCTAAATTTTGAAGTGAGGATGTCCCATGTACTACAGCTCTGACAATGGAAAGGTTAGCAAAAAAAGTGGTTAAATGATCTTGGGATAAAAATTATATTTAAGAATGTTCTTAGACCCTTTTCAGTGTGTCACTGAATACATTGAAAAAGGAACGGTGTTGAAACAAGGAAGAAAGGAAGCTCTTGTCAGAAGAATACAGACATCTGTTGCCTTACCCACTCTCATCTTTCTCATGCCTTGATACTGTCATAAAAGGGAAGCATCTCAGATAGCAGGTCCCTATGGCCAGCAGCTAAACTGTGGCACCACAATTGTAGCTGGGTCAATCTTAGAGGAAAAAAAGAAACCAAACAAACCACATCAGAAAAAGAAATAAAAAGAAATTTTTAATGCTGCTGCTATGGGACCTTAGTCCAGCACTGAAGGTGTGAGAAGAAGAATGACCTAACCTACTTTATCAAGTTATACCATAAGCATGAAAGGGAAGGTACAGAAGGAGAAGTGTTGCTTGGGAAAAACAGTCAGGAATAGCACTGCTTATTACAGAAAGGCAGTGTCATCAACACTGGTCATACAGAACAGCCATACATGATAACTTGGGGAAGGTGTCCAAAGAAGAGGAAGGACTTCATTGTTGCTCAGGAGTTAAGCTGGGTAAAAATTATTTTGTTGACTGTATGTTCTGTTGTGAAAGCCTCCCTTCTTTGGAGTGGCATGCATACAGGGCTTATGAGCCTGACTTTTGGAAAGCACATGTTCTCCTGGAGCTGCTGGGGTCCACAGCTTTGATGGAGGACACTTTGCTCACTGCACTGCACCCAGAGGTGGCACTTCTAGCAGCACACGTTGTAGGGGTGGGCCTGGTGTCTACTGGAGATTAGTTGATGGTCAGGTGCTCTGTGCCAGCACCCTGAGGACAATCATAGCTGCCTCCCAGGTACACCTGTCCACTGCCCATGAGCCAGGAGCCCCATCTAAGGCCAGTCTGCAGCAGAGCCCAGGCCTGACTCTACAACATGTAGCAACATGTGGGAGGACAATTAGAGGGCCAGTCACCAGTCTGGCTGGTGTGGAATGAGGTCCAGGGTGATGAGGGTACTGTCATGTGCTGGGGTCTCCTGGGTTCCCCACTCATCCCCTCTTGTGAAGCAGCCTGCTTCTGCTTCTCACTCAGTCTGTTTTCATGACATCTTGTAAAGCTGCATTTATAGCATGAATTAATGAGCAGATGCTTTTGATTTCTACTTCAGAAGAGCCATAGGCAGTTGAAAGTCTTCAAAATCTGTGTTTCTCCTTTTCATTCTTTTGCACACCAGATATGTAAAGAAACATACCTGGATGTTACAGCCACAGGTAAATTTGGAATAGGCATTAGAAATTTGAGATTTTTTGAGGAATAAAGGTTTTTATGAGTCTCTTCTTTTCCAAGTCTTACTCAGTTTTAAGGGACAATTTATGTAAATTCATGAAAAAGAATACGCGATATGATGATGCACAAAGAGTTGGTTCTCAAGAAGTTTCTTCCAGTTCTGTTTCTGTAAATCTCAGGATCTTTGTGTTAGAGATCCTAGAGAAGCACTTGTCTGGAGGGCCCTTATCTTTACTGGGAAATTCTGAGTTTTGAGCCTTCTTCCATCACCTGAAACCCATTTTTGGAAGGCTTCCAGCACCGTCCTTTTCTGACAGCTTTTCTGTTCTCCAGTTGCTTTCCTCCAGCAGAAGGGAAGGGAGCTGCTCACTGTGTGGAACATCCAGCTGTGCCAAAGTTGTACAGGAGTCTGTCCCATCCCAGGGGTTTTACTGCTTCTGTAGCTCAAAATAAACTCTCAAGCATGGAGAAATGGGATTCCTCACAAGTGAAAGCACATGCTTTCCAGGCTGGTAGTTACCATCTGAGTGAGACAGAATGTTTTTCAAGCCCTGAGAGTTTTTAAAGCTTCCCATTTCTGACATCTTTATGTAGCAAAGAGGATATATGATAGTCTTGGCTTTGCTCATGGGGTCACATGCATTAATGAGGGTGTTGTGGTCCTTTTCTCCCAGGGAAATGGGCAAAGCCTTTTCAAGGTAATAAATCAGTGTTGGGGGGGGGGGGGGAAATGAGAAGGCAAGAAGAAACTGGCTTTCAATAATGTCTTAGTTATACAGCAGTATGCATACTTAATATTAGACAGAGGAGAGCCTTTTCCATATTTGCCCTCCCTATCCTGCAGCAGTATTGCAGACACCTCTAAATGGTGAATCTTCAGCTCTCAGACTTCTCTTAACATGTCTCCCAGCCATGCCAATGAGGTCTGTTCTTGGCAGCTTAGCCTGCACCAGCGTGGTACAGGCCTATGAATCAAGGACAGAGAAGAAACTCATGCCTTTTTTGGTCATTTTTAGTTAATGGGCACTTCTCTCTGTTTTGCTGTAGTTTCCAAAGTAATTTTGGGAAGCATGTGTGTGAGAAAGCAGGACAGAAAACCTCATTGGGGATTATATGAGGATACTTTGAACAGAGCCTGTACTATGCATTGTGGAACTATGTAGCATACCATGGATGGGCAAGTTGGGGTGGAGGATTTCTTAATATCTGGACTATGTCAGGGTTAGTCCTCTCAGGAGGAGAAGCAATGTTAAATTACAATATAGAGGATGACCAGTATATGGCTCTAGGTACACCACGGAAATTCTGTGTTTGTACTCTATGATATTTACTTTTTGTGACAATAATAAAGGCTGATTTTGTCTCTACAGCTGAAGGATCTGAGAGCATTTTTCCCCATGATGTTATTAAAGAAAAGAATGTAGCCACTACAAACACATTTTTATATTTATCGCTAACTTTCTTTGACTGAAGTAGTATGTGCCAGACGAATTATTACTGGTTGTCTTGCCCTGGTTTTGTCACCTAATATCATGGCTTTTTGTATCCATCCTTAGGAGACGCAGCTCCAGGCTGACAGAGATAATGCAAAGACCTGGAAGTCAAATAAAAAGCAGAAGTGACTAACTGGCAGGAACAGAAGTCGGTAAGTACTGCAGTAAAAGTGCTATTTAACCTGCTGGCTAATACAAAAAGGTTATTTCTACAGCAACTAGTGGAACAATATATTTAGCAATTAAATTAATCCAAACAAATAGGGATTTTAACCACATTGTCCTGGCTAAATTCCAGCTTAGGTAATTACATTCTGGCTGCCTGCATTCCCTCTGGAGTTTTCTTCTGGGTAAGTTACAGCTTACACAGCGCGTGTGTGTTGGAATTGTTATGAACAGTTGTGTAGCAGGTCAGCATCTGGTAAAACCTTTCTGGTAAAAAAAAAACAGAGGTGAATGCATTTCTGTGGAAGTAAGGAATGACTGTACTAACCTGTTAGAAGGACACAACAAACTGCAGGACTGGCATGTTACAGTGATGGCTGCAATATAAACAGGCAGTGGTTAGAAACATAGACTGACAGACAAACTGGATTAGCACTTTCTTTTCTCCCCACCCTTACTGTGTTATGCTTTCCTGTGCTTCCTCCTTAAGCTGAATCTTTTTGTTTATGTCCAAGCCAGCTTGAAGTGGGGCCTGTTTTTTTAATCATGTCAGTTCATCCTTGTGGTTCAAAGAGTAGCCAGATAAACAAGATGCACAGGTGGAACTGAGAGGTGGCACTGAGGTGAGGAAAAGGACTGGGTAAACCAGCTCTGAGATGAAGCATCCTCTCCCAGTGGCACATGTGCTACTCCATCCTTTTTTGGGATAATCAGCTGAAGCTGACACATTTCTAAAGCTCTTCTGGGGAATCTCAATGAAGCACTGAATTCAGGTCTAGCTTACATCTCCTGTTGTAGCTGATACACAGCAGTCTCTGTCTATGGCCTTGATGCCATTCTAAAGGGCCAGGTATATCACAGTAACTTAATTCATTTTATTGATTTCAAGTTCATTTGGAAAGGATCATCCCAGCAAAGCTGAAATGTGCAAACACAAGTCAAGGGTTATGTACTGCATTCTCTATGAATTTACTTTTCCTGTTTCATCTCCGAAAACATGGCACATTTCGTGAGCTGACAAGATAGTTAAGATGTAGCTAGCATACAGTGAACAGGTCAGGGAGTCTTTTTCCCCTCTGCTTTTTGATGTAGCTAAAAAAGAAGTCTCATCTTTCCAAATATGAGGCACTAAGAATCCATTCAAATAGGTTACATACAAGTGAGCAAACTGGCATTGGGATGTGGAGTCACCAGGGAAATTCAGAAACAACAGCATTTTAATTGTGGGTTTGGGACAGCTTCACCAAAACCCATGCATCCTGTTACCATAATCTGCGCTTGGAAACAGTCTCTTCATGGTACTGCTTCATAGAAAGTGAGGACACATTCAGTTTCAGCTAAGAGCTGCAGTTACCTGGAGATCAGGCACATGCGTACCACTTCACAGGGAGCATCTGAGGGCAGTCAGCTCATTGTTACATGCAGCAGAATGAATTAACAGGAATAATGAGGTCTGAGGCAAAGACGTGGTTCGTTTCACCTAGATAAATGTTCTAGCAGCTGTGCAAAGCACGTTTCCTTGGGTGAATGAATTAACAAAAATGAACAGTGCCAAGCAGATTGTAAGAATTGCTTTTGGTCACAAATCTTTCGGTGATTAAGTCAAAAATCAGCAAAATTTAAAAATTGTTTTGATTTATTTACCAAAGGAAAAGCCTTTCCAGGAGGATAAACAGAAAACAAATGTATCAGCTTTAAGCTATTCTTAATGAGTTTAATTTACTTCTGTTAAAATGATTCAGCCATCACCATTTCTCTACAATAGGTATTTTGTTGGAAAAACTAATTTGAATGTGCATGATAGATGGACTGCATTGAAAATACCAATTTTTATCAGCTCTAACCCTTGATCTTAATTAGCTCCACATCTGCTTCCATAGAAACAACAATACAATCAATAAAATACTACAGCTAGCTGCTTGTGCTGAGGAAGTAGGCAGGAGAAAAAGTATTTTCAGTTATATGCTTCTGACCAGCTTGTGGACACAGCAACAAGTGTACTGCATTGCCCTCAAAGGCATTGCTGGGCTTGATCAAGGACCTCATTCCTGCTAGTTAAGTAGTACATCACTTAGTGAAGTTCCCTCCACTGTGCATATAGGTAAGATATAAAATAGTGCTTGTACCTTTCTTCCCATTGATTGACAGCAGTTATGATGGGGACAATGGAAAGGACCACTTGTAACTTTTTCCCATGCAGAGAGGAGTCAGACCTATGTCCAATATATATTTCATGGGTGGAACGCTGGTGTCTTGTCCTCTATCAGCAGGAAAAAGTCAGGACAAAGTGAAATACAGCTTCATGGTCCTTGGGAACACATTTGGGTAATCTCCAGCTGCCTGAGCACTTGTACCACCAGTACTTGCAACACTCTCCCTTTCGCACAACCATATTTGGGATTGTGTAGACCTTGTGCTAAACTGTCTGAGGGAGATAAAGTCAAAAGCAATAAATCCTTGACATCTGACTCTTACAGTAGTGCTCTGTGAGCCAAGTGTGTTATGCTATGTAATTTTCAGCCTTCAGAGTAGTGCACTCAGAAGTCTATTAGTGGGCACTCTGATCTACCTTGTTTGTTCAAGTCTGAGGCTGTAGGCATGTAGTTTAGCCTAAGTATATTGTTAATCAGTGGTTATGCTTGGGTTTTGGAAAACCCTTTCTTGGAAAAGAGTTACCTAGGAAGAAACCATGTTCTGTTGTTCAGAAAGGCTCATGAGGCTTGGCATATTGTCATGATGGAATTCAGGATAAAGGTGGACATAAGGACATAACCATATCACTTCGTGACATATAATCAAAAATGTATTTACCAAGTGGGATGGGCCTGGAAAATGGATAACAATTTTTATATTAAGATAAAAATTGCAGTGTGCAATGTACCATATGCTGGTTTGCATCACCAGCAGTGTGACCAGCAGGTTGAGGGGGGGAGATTCTCCCCCTCTGCTCCGATTAGTGAGACCCCACCCCCTGCAGTCCTGTGCCCAGGTCTGGGGGCAATAACACAAGATGGACGTGGAGCTTTTGGAGTGAATCAGAGAAGGCCGTGGAGATGCTTGGAGGGCTGGAGCAGCTCAGCTTTGGAGCCAGGCTGAGAGAACTGGGCTGGTTCAGCCTCGAGAAGAGAAGGCTTTAAACTGACAGAGGGGAGATTTAGATTAGTCATTAGAAAGTAATTCTTCCCTGTAAGGGTAGTGAGGCACTGGTAGAGGTTAAATAGCCACTTTTTGCTAAACTTTCCTTTGTGAGAGTTGTAGTATGTGGACATTCTCACTTCAAACTTCAGAAGTTTGTTTGGGATAGAAAAGCTAGTGATAGGAAAAGGGGGAATGGTTTTAAACTGACAGAGGGTAGATTTAGATGAGACATTAGGAATCACATTCCCTGTGAGGATGCTGAGGTGCTGGGATAGGTTGCCCAGAGAAGCCGTGGCTGCCCCATCCCTGGCAGCGCTCAAGGCCAGGTTGGATGGGGCTTGGAGCAACCTGGTCTAGTGGAATGTGTCCCTGCCCATGGCAGGGGCTTGGAACTGGATGAGCTTTAAGGTCCCTTCCAACTCAAACCAGTCTATGATTCTATGATTTCTGAGATACTTGTATGTGACACACTGACACCAGTCAATGCCCTGACCCTCCTGGCCCAGTCTGGCCCAGCACCTAGGGAAGAGAAAAGCTCTCTGTGGCAGATTTGTTCAGGTCCTGTATTGCTGCTTCTGCACATAGCATTTCCACCTCCTAATGACCTTCTGCATGGCATCAGGCAGCTGTGGGGAAACTTGTCTCTGAGCTCATGAGGATCCCATCAACAACACTGTGGCTGATTTTTTGTAATCCGATTTCAGTCACATTGTCAGTATGATGCCACATGTATTTTATCCATCTATATTTGAATAATTTTTTTGTATAAAGCATGACCACTTGTTGGTATGTTGTATGCATTTTTAATGCATTGAAGTACTCTGTGTTAAGAGATATATAGTGCCTGTGTATACGGAAAGAACATTTTACTGTTCAGGAAGTTAACAGTTGGCTTAGTCAGGCACAAGAGGGCTGTTGGCTTAGTCAGGCACAAGAGGGCTGTACCCTACCTGTCAGAGATATGGATGTTTCCAAAGAGGTGAGAGTAATTAATAGTCTAATAAGAAATGTCAATTAATTCTATGAAGAAGGATAGGGGAATGAGAATGAAACAGAAACTCAATGAATCCTCAGGGAAGCTTCCTTATAGAAGTGCAAACCTCAGCCTATTTCCTTACACTTCAAATGCAAGTGAATGCATGAATGTAAGTCAGAGGTGAAGCACTGGTAGAGAATAAGAGTTAGAAGTCTGCAAGTAATAACTTGAAAAGCTGGAAGTGTGAGAGACTTCTCTGCAGACAAGGTAAACTCATGCTTTGCAATTGTGTTTATATGCTTTGGACTTTAATACTTGCATTTGAAGTCTTTTTAACCTGCTTGAAGTTCTGAGGGACTTAAGATTATTAGTATCAAGGTGTCCCATTTCTGTTACAGGGAGACCTTTGCAGTCATTGGGGTGCTGGTATTTTGTTTGATTTGGGCTTTCTTCCTGTACACTAACTTCCTTAAATTTCTCCAGGGTCACCAAGCAGTAACAGCTCCAGGCTCTAGGACCACTTGGGATGGAGAGGGTGAATGGAATACAGCTGTTATTCAAGTAAGTATCCTGCTGTATAGAGAAATAACAGAGAAAACATTGGAAGCCTGAAGGTCCTGAGGGAATCTGGCACTGACAGATATTGGGTTTGATATCTGTGTAAAAAACCCAAACCACCAAAAAAAGCCCAAACAAATCAACAAACAAACCAACCACTTGGCTACAGGGTCTGTGCTGCATTATCCTGGATGTTAGTGACAGGGTCCTGAGGCTTGCTGTGTGAACACAGCCATCTTTGTCTTTCACAATACTAATACAAAGCTACGTGTCGTTTACTTACTATTAAACATTGTGATCCTATTGCTATTAATAGGTGGGGCAGGGAGTTCGGGGGCATGGTTGCAGTGGCCACAGAGGGTGCAGACAGATTTTAAGATGCATATTTGTCCTGGGTTCAGCCGTAGCATCTTTTTCTCCTTCTTAGTAGCTGGTGCAGCACTGTGTTTTTGACTTTCGGCCTGGGAATAGCACTGATAACACCAATGTTTTTAGTTGCTGCTCTGTAATGTGTACTCTGACAAGGACTTTCTGAGTTGCATACTCTGCCAGGGAGGATGAGAAGCCGGGAGGAAGTAGAGACAGGACACCTGACCCAAACTAGCCAAAGGGTATTCCATACCAGAGCACATCATGCCTACTATATAAACTGGGTACAGGGACCCGGAAGAGTACTGGGTATCAGTCTGTGGGTGGTGAGTGGTTGTGTTCTCTTCCCTTGTTGTTTCCCTTATTATTATTCTTGGTAGTAGCAGCAGTGGTTTGTGTTACACCTTAGTTACTGAGCTGTTCAATCTCAACCCGTGGAGTTACATGCTTTCGATTCTCCTCCCCATCCCTCTGGGAGTGAGGGGGAAGAAAGAGGGGGGAATGAGTGAGAAAATTGTGTAAGTTACAGCTAGGCTTAAAACACAATATTATAATTGCCACAGGAGTACCAGCACCTAACACTCCTGGTAATGCAGAAATTCAGCCCTACTATGGTGCTGTTTGTCCGTCACTAACAAGAGATAACTCTTTTTTTCTCCAAGAGCTGAGGAACTATATGGTTTGAGACGGGATGTGATAAATTGCCCAGAAAATTAGTTTTTTCTGCTTTATGTATTTTCCCGTAAAGAATTTCCCTGGATGTTTTTATTTAAACAAATGAAAACTTAAAGGCACTTGTATATGTTCATGTTTCAGTTGGTGCACTTGTCTAGAGTATTTGATTCTTCCCCCACCTCTTCATGGAGACACACACACAAGTAGTTTACATATGTGCCATCAGGTAGAGCTGATGACAGTTGCCATAATTAAAGTTGCCAAACACTTCCCATTACATGAAACGGAAATAAGGTGTAGCTCTCCAAAACATGAATTTTGAGGGCAGGGTTTCCTGTAATAGGCCCATAGAAATTATGTATCTATATATAGTAATTTCAGCAGGAATGTTCAGTTGTTTTACAACTGAAACATGACAAAACGAGGTTTCCTTGCCTCAGAAAAGATTTGTGTCATTAGAAGGCTCTAGTATTTCCACTTCAGAGTGAGGTTTCCAAATCTGAACACAGCAGGGAGCTTCTGTTAAGGATGCTCCTGTTGTTATACCTATTAAAAGAAAAAGAAAAGAATTAAAAAAAAACACAAAAAAACTCCACGTTTCCACTCTTGGTCAGACTAGAAGTCTTTGAAAGTATCTGATTTGCTGGCATTCAACAAAGTTTGTAAGTTTGACAACTAAGTCTTTCAAAGCTTCTTCTTGGATGGGTCATGGTTTAGTACAGGACCAAAACAGCCTGCCTGGTAATTATATATAATGTCAGGTCTGTGTGCTACCAACAAAAGGAAGGATTTTATTTCCCCTGCCCAAGAAGAAAAGCCCCTGCTGGGCACCAATACCAGAAATATGACCCTTTCACAGGAATGAGAGCTGGAATTTGCTGAGGAAGCAGGCGTACACTAGTGACAATGTGAAATGAAGCAAAAGGGCAAAAGCTGAAAGTGTAGAGGTGGCAGAGGGAAAGGAGTTAAAAAAAGCTTGAAAGCAGTGAGGAAAGGAGATGGAGACTGTTGGGCAACATAAATGGGGAGAGAAATACAGTTTGTGTGAAGAAACAGAAGAGATTGCAAGACTGGTTGGACTACAAAAATGGAAATTAAATCGATGGAGCAAAGGACACACAGAATTGTGAAAAGCACTAAAATACAAAGGGTAGTATTGGTAGAAACACCTGAAAGAGGAATACACTGGGGAAGTGGTAAGACCATTTCAGACTGGTAACCAGCATGAGAAGGGAAGATGAAGCTGAGGAAAGGGAAGCACAGAGAAGTCAAAGAGCTGGCAAAGTAGAAACCAAACCAATTTGAGAAATGATGTGATGAACAAGAGAGAAAATGTGGACTCTAACAGAAAATCCTGTCACTTATTAGTTGTTAGTTTCTGTGTGTCATAAACAAGGCATCCAGAATTAGTGCATTTTTCCCTTTATGTAATTTCCTAGTATCTGTTTGCCTTTTGTAAACTGGGAATGTTTCTGTCCCCTCACCTCAAAAAAGAGCTGGGAAGATAAATGGTATCACGTTTATGAAGCACTCTCACTAATGATGAGCACCACAGAAACACCCAAGAGGAAATTAATAATTCTGTCTTCAGAATCCCATTTGTAAATGTGCAGTAAATAAGACCTGGGGCAATATGTTGAACAACAAGCAGAAAACAAAATATTGGATTGCTGTTCATTAAGTGAGCGCAGTCCATTCCATGCACAAAAGGAGTAGGAAAAATGCTGTGGAAACAAAAATATGTTTGTATCATCAAAGGCTATATCATAATTCACACAGAAAAGAGAATCTGAGCTGAGGCAGCACTAGCAATCTTTCTTCTTTCCTAACCCTAAGAAAGTTTGTCTTTATGACCTTAATAATGTTCTCTTAGTATTTTTGTGTTTGTGAAGTTGCATATGTATGTAGCATAAAAGGTTATGTCATCTCATGTAGCTTGAAAAGCACAAGAAAGCAGTATGGTTTAAAGAATAGGTTTCTATTCTGTTCAAGTAGCACAAAACCAATTTCACTATTAGAATGAGATCTGAGATATGTAATTGCATCTTATCTGGCATGGGCATAATTATAACTGTACTATAAATGCACTAATCTCACTTTTCATGCCCATCCAACCTTCTCTAGCACACTATTCCACTGCGAATTTAAAAGTGGTTTTAATGTGCTAAAAGGAAGGAGGCAGGAGTAGTCATGATGATCAGGATGCTTTTTCCTACTAAGTTGTATTTTGTTTATAAGTAAATATAGGATGGAGTTGAAATGGCCCCTTCTTAATAAAGTGATGTTTGTAGTGCTGCAGATATTCACTTAGTAGTATTACATTACAGCAGACTGAGCTAGATTCCTCTGAATTAAGGATATGAAACCTGTACCTAGTGTTCTAATTAAAGCTGAAGGCCATTAATCTCTCTAATTGCAACAATGCCCTCCAGGATAATTTCATCCCGAATGTACCATTCTTCTTTTGCTTGAACAAGTGACTTAAAAACCATCTGGAGCTTTGCCATGCACTGAGAGAAAAATTTATTGGCTGTGATATCACACCAGAAAACATTACGGAAAACTGAAGAGGTCAGGCAAAGTGGTGAGATTTTTCTATTGGGCTTCTGGAAGTATTAACAACTAATGCCTGAATGTTAGTGGTCAAATCATCTGATTTTTCCCACAGACTAGTAGGAGTCATGTTAATAAGCAAAGACTTTCTAAAATGCTCTGTAACCTTTGGGGCTGCCAAGTTTTTAATTCTTGAGGGGAAAAAAAAACAGGTGAGTGAATTAGGCCTAGGAGCAGGATGAGGAAAGCTGCAGAGTGCAGTCAGTGGAACCAGCCTCAGGAAACGAGTTCCTTTGTAAACCAGACAGCTCAGTGAGCAGGAGTTACAGAATTGCTGGAGCTGGGTTTTACAGACCCAGTATGCTCTGTAGACTTACAATTTATTTGCACTTTGTAGGGCATACCCTGAAAATCTAAAAAGGACAAGAGTGTGCTTCTTGATCCTTTGAAGGTGAGTTTATCACTGTCAACAGTATTTTACACATCTGAATGATTCATTTTAGTCATAGAGTACATCGCTGCTGAAGATTAAGTGACACTAAATATCACTTGGCCTAAGGACAGGTGCTAAGAGGCTTCAACTTTCATTTAATGTGTTCTCTGGAGTGAGAATTTTCCTTCTGTGGTCTACCAAGCTATTAGAAACAGTGAGCATATTAGAAAGGAAAAGAACCAAAGAACTTTAAGACCTCAGTAAGGGAAATTACAATTAGAATATGAACTTGATGATTCTGTCTCATGTATTTTCTTCCTTAACTAGTCATGTACTGCTGCAGCAACATGTCAAAGAGTTGAAGTGAGGTACAAATCCTGAAAGAATGGTAACATCTCCTACCCACTGATTGTACTGAGAATTGGGAAGTTATCAACCAAAACCTTTGGACAATGAGTTTTTTATTATCACACCAAGCTTTGAAATGCAGAAAACACAAGAATGCAAACATGTTTTTTTTAATGCAATTTTATGTGGCTTTTAAAAAAAAGAAAACAAGAAAAAGAAAATAAGGACAGAAGCTGTGGTCCATTTGAATTCTGGCATTTCAAGGGGGGAGGGCTGTTCTGTGGTAAGTCCCAAATGGATCACATATTGCTAGCAGCCAGATCCTCTCTCTTTTAGAAATCAGTTTGTGCTTCATAGCACCATATGACATGACAGAAGGGATGAGGCATAAATGAATACAAACCTAGGTACAACTTCATAGGATCTTCTATCCCTCTTTTAATCTGTTAAGAGCTAAAGCTTGAAAAGCACTTTTCAACCCAGACTTTCTTTTGCTGGAACACATTGAAAATCAATTTTCTCCATTGACAGACCTTGTGCACACCAAGAATATGATTTGTTCTTATTTTTGTGGCTAAGATATGGAGATTTGATGACTCCAAAAATCCTTAGTGTATGTGGAGGCTAAATTTCATGCTGCTTCTGGGATTACTGTGTCCCCCAGTACACTGGGAGATGCAGCTGTTGTCACTTCAAGTGTCCCCAGGCAACTACTTGCAGGGTGACATCCTGCTTTTTATTAACAGTGGCAAAGGTCTTGCAGTAATGGTCATAACACAAAATAAAGAAGAAAATGATGGAATGACGGAGAGGAAGGTCCTTCACAAACCTGTAATCACTGATTATAGCTGCCTGCAGGGGAGAAGAAAAGGAAGATGCTGGCAAAAGCAAACTAAAACAGGGGGAAGAAAATCAACTTTGTCAGCCTCCTAGTGAAGATTTTGCACAGTTTCTCTCCTGTATCTTACTCTGGACACTTACCCAGGAGCCAGATGTTGGTTCTGGTGGAACAGATCTTTCACTCTGGTAGAACCTGGGAGTGTCCCATTAAAAAACATAGTAAAATTTACACTCTCTTGAATTTACACTCTATTTAAACCATGATTCTACACAATACTTATTTGTCTAGCTTATATACCTGAATAGTCCGATTCAAATCAGTCAGTCTGCTTAGACATTTAAAATTAGGCTCAGAATTAGTACTTTGCTGAACCATGCCTTCAGTGAATGAAAACAACATTTGGCTTTACAGTTGCTGATTTTTCAAAGCCTCAGTCAGGGAAAAGTGATCATTAATGTTTGTCTTGTTTTTGCTCTGCAGTGAACAATAAGCTTTAGCAACAATCTTACTGGTTCATATACAGTTATGATCCCAAAATAAGGTCCAGGTTTTAGTCACTGATACACTTTGTACTGTAAAAATTTGGTAGTGAAATCGTGAAACTCTTTATCTTTGGGGAAATTGCAAGAGCAAACTTCAAGAAAATTGAAGTGTTTTTTTAAATGGAATCTATAACCTGTCTAGAAAGGTACATAGGAGTCTGGAAAAATGCAAGACGGAAAAACATGCCATTCATTATAAATAGAATGGCTTTCCTTAGACACTGTTTCAGAACTCTCATCTTCCGTTCAAACAGATGGAAAGAAAGCCTCAAACCAAAGCAGTGTCAACATCACTGCATGAGTCAAACATACGAGGGCAGGTGGGACCAGAGGATGGTTCACAGCTGGCACACAGCAGTCCTGTTGTCCCTGCTGGTGCCAACTCTCTCCTATTCCTCAGTGAATGTGTTGCTGCCACTGTGATGCCACCATGATGCCTGGGGAAGGATGTTGTTCATATTTTGTTGATGAAACAAGATATGTTAGTTTGTCTTTGCCTCATCTCCACTTATTGCTGTATTCTACCCTAGATAATCTGATGCCATTCCCAGAGCACACACTTGCAGTTCTCTTGAGTTCAAGAACAACAAATACCAAGTATTTCTGCTGGAGAGTTAGTGTTTGTCATTTCCTTTTTCTCTACTAAAATACTAGAATATAACTATTTTTTTCCTTATAGTCATGTATGATCTCCTGCTCTGCAAGGACAGAGATCACTTGTGTGTGAGAAAGAGAGAGCAATTGCTTATTGATGTAATGGAAGCAAATGATCACAATGTAAAGGGAAGGTAAATGGTAGCATCCTTCTGAAAGATATGCAGAACCTCTCCTGCTTCTGAGGTATTTGCAAATGTTGGCAATTACTTGCCCTAGGTGAGTTTGAAGTTGTGAATGCTCCATCCCTGGTAGTGTTCAAAGCCAGGCTGGACAGAGCCTTGGGTGGCATGGTTTAGTGGGAGGTGTCCCTGCCCATGGCAGGGGGGTTGGAACTATATGGTCTTAAGATCCTTTCCAACCCTAACTATTCTATGATTCTGTGAGTTTGAAAATGCACTACCAGAGTGAAAGTTCAGAATGTGAGTAATTAAGGAAGTCCTTATCACTGTTCTCATTTTCTCTCTCTTCTGTTTCAGTGGTGTTTTGTCTCCTCTCCACAAACATGACAACAGCCCTGAATGCTGATAAAGCAAAGCCTGGCAGAGTCCCAGGCAAGCTGTCTTCTTCTGAGACTGCACTCAACTGAGCTTCTCACTTGTCTTGCAGGTATGTGATGATTTTCGTAGGCTGGACTGGTCACCTTTATTAGCAAATGAAGATAATTGGGAGTTCTAATTATGGTTATGCCTGTGTTTGCATACCAGTATTAAATATATTGAAGAGAGCTTTTTTAGGCAGGCATGAGCTCATTCTGCCTGTGCTCCAAGCCAATGTGTTGGTCTGCAGGAGAAGAGTTTATTAGTTCAGACTTGTGCCTTAGTAACTGTAGCTACAAGGTCCTGGTGTGAAGTACGGAGCGGATAATTCACCTGCTGCTCTGGCATGACTTTGAGTGTCCCAAGTCACATCCTTCAGTATGACTTGAGTTACCCCTGTGGGTAGGCAGTGACTCCACCTTTGTCTTGTCCCATTTCCAACCTGGGATACCTGCACGCTACCAGCGTACTCTGAATGGTGGCGCCTCTGGAGAAAAGATCTTTCCCCTCAATTGGAGGACAATGGTGGCTTGAGGTTCTCTTGAATTCAGCCCAACACTTTCTCAAATACAGATGATATTAGAGGCATTTTGAGAGCAATTTCTGATTTTCTCAAATTGACTCATAGCTTATAATGATTTTATATTAGTTTTGGTTATCTATTTTTAACAGTTTATTGCACAGCTGAACAAATTAATATACAGGGCATTGCAGTACTTATAGCATTAGAAATTTTCAAGGGAGTAATAATAAGTAGCTAATAGGTAGTGGCTTCTCATCCACTAATATAAGAAAATTCACCTGAGACCTGAAAGTTGTTGTAGAGAATCAGAGAACCAGCTAGTTGGAAAAGACTTTTAGTATGTTATACACCACCTTACTGGTCTACACTTAGAGGGGAAAAATAAAGAAGAAATAATGAGAGGCCAGTAACTACTTAATGACTCTAGTTCTAAATAAACCAGGCACTTGTGGGGCTGATAAAGATTAGGCATTCCAGAAGAAGGTCCTGGAAGGCCTTGTAAGAATTCTCATAGCAAGAAGTGAAATCAAAGCATCCCATGTCTAATCTAGTTCATTTTTTGATACATACTGAATATTTTTCCATTGTTATAGCTTATATTACTGCTTATGATATGTTTCTGCACATGACCTTATGTATGCTTTCCTCTACAACTTGTATATAAATCAGAATGTTCAGCTCCTAGATTGCTTTCACCTTTCAAGCCCATTTTCAGATATTCAGCAGGATTACTCGATAACTTTGTATTTAGCCTTTTTTTGCAAGTGTCCCGCAGGAAAGCCCGTGTCACTTTGAGGCATCATGACAATGCCTGACTCATTCTCTGTTTTACATTGCACTGAATCATTTGGTAAATCACAAGTCACTGTTTATTTAAAAAAGTTAGTTTAACAACCCCCCCTCAAACAGTTCTGCCACTCAGACTATTATATCCAATCATACAAAACTGAAGCACTGGCCAAACTGTGTGTGATAAGTGGGAGCTAAATGCACACATTTATATTTTCTTCTCATTTGTTATATTCAGAGTCTCTGTCTAATCAGCTGCTTTAGAATCAATATTTACAATAAAAGCTCATTCGTGTGTTGTTTTCTAGCCCTTGACAAGATGACAAAAAACATTTAAAACAAAACAAGAAGGAATGCAAAGTGTCAGATTGACTTTTTCGATCAATAACATTTCTTGCTAAAAATGCATTAATGCTTTGGGACACACTGTGTTTACAAACACCAAGCATTTGTCTGACATTCAGATAGCAGAACTCTACTTGAGTTTAGCAGCAAACTTGGGGAACACTTTTGTTCCCTAAAACTACATTAAAAAAAAAGAATATTAACCAATTTTGGACACCTGTCATTTGGGGAACTCAGTGGATTATATACAGCCTGCAAACTCCATGCAGTTTATTGCAGTATTTATTTTGACTGACGCTTAAATAATGCCTTATATTACCCCTTCTGATGGCTTTGTAATGCACTAACATATCAGAGAAAGGGTGTGGTGTACGAGCTGGAGAGACCAGATCAGAATACACAGTTCCAATACAATAGTCATTCTCCAGAATGCACAAATAACTTCAGGGAATAAATTAACATTTTCTCTGTGCATCCTACATGCAAAGGATAATGATTATAAACTTAACAAAACATAAAGACTGAAACCATCTTTCCTGTTGGATATTAAACTGGACTCTCACTACTTAGAAAATCTCTGTGCTCTAAATAGCTCACCGTCGCCATGGCAATGTGCAGTTCAGTTTTTAAGTTTTCAACACATAAAAATGGTAATTTATTTGTTTTAAGTACTCCTGCAGTTGTCGTGGCTATGAAAGCCTCAGGATCGGGCACTTCCTAGGAGCAGTGGAGCCGTCAGGTTAAAGACTGGGTTAACTGCCAGGGTGCGCTGGACCTGAAGGTCATTATTGCCTAATTATATTATTATTTCCTGGCAGCCCAGCTTGTGAAGTGGCACTCCGAAGGATCATGAGGCAGGCAGCAGGCTTGGAGCATTCAAAGAAATTTGGTTTCTTTTGTTCTTGATGTTAAGGACTTTTGTAAATGAATGCAGCCTGTGATGAAGTAAAGGCGTAATAAATCCTGTGCCCAGAGTGCCTGACTTTCACAGCTACTACAGTTACAACCTTTTCTATGTTTTTCCTGATTTGTAATAAGGGTGCATGTTGTCACCTCCTTGAGGACATGAGGCAATAAATTTGTATTTTCAGCATTCTTTCTGTATTTAATCCTTTGATCACTTGGCTTTCTGCTGTAAAAAACATTGGCCTTGAGACTGTCAAAGCCCTCCCTGGTGAAGTGCTAAGCATTTTGGTTTCAATCCAACAGAACACTCAGGCAGATGTTCAGCTTTGAGTACACAGGTAATTTTTACTGGAGACTATAAAAAAATCTCTTGTCCTAACCTCAGAGGCTTCTATGATTTTCTTGATTAGAGCTGGAACATTTGGTAGCCATGGGATTTAACCTGCGGATCAGCAATCCCTAAATTTTCAGCTCTGAAAAGAGGTTGAAAGAAATTCAGCTCTGCTTGGTATTTTGGCTAACAGTGGGGCTGGCACCCTTCACAGATTTCATACAACAGTAAGTGGGGTACTGCTATGATGCTTTAGGAGCAAAGGCACTGGGAATCTTTATTGCAAATTCAAACTTGCTTAGGATCAGTCTCTAAGATGTACAAATTATGGAAAAAAGAGTTAATTAATTCCCACTAAAATGACCTTCACCAACACAACCCTTCTTATCTCAACTGGGGTGGGCTAATGCCCACTGATATGTCTCAACCACAACAGTAAATACATTCAAACTATGAACTTGAAGATGCTTATTTGTCTTCCTGAATCCCACATACATCCTTGGACAGTGGAGGACCACAGCTCGTTTTCAAAGTGTGATGAAAAGGTTTGTAGGTTATGTTAAGTTACAAAGTGTAGTTGGAGGGATGGGGGTGGGGTGTTAAACTGATTCTGGGAAATGATTATTTTGTCACTTGTTCCTACGACATGCTTGGCTTTTCTGTGTAAGGATTCTCCAGCTGTGATTCACAGACCAGCACAGGGAACTCTTCTCTGGTCTGTAAAATTTGTCTGGAAAATTAAGATGTGGGGTATTGAGGTTGGGAAAAGATTGCTAATAGTGTTGATTACTGCCCTCCATAGCACCAACCATCATGAAACAGATTACAGAGTGAGCAGTGCAGAACAAGTCACATCCGTGGAGTTCAATGATTCCCCATCCACTGCCATCATATTGTGCAGCTTTCTTTTATTCTCCCTTAGGTATCTGGCCTTCAAAAGCCAGGAACATACATCTTTGGGAGGTAAAGTTGCAACAGAATTTTGAATAAACTGAACATGAAAATGCTTCTGGCTCAGCTAACGGAATGATGTGGTGGCCTTGGAGAATGACACCATCTGCAGGCTGGCACCATGGGAAATGACAATGCAGAATTAGGAGGATTTGAACATGTAGGAAAATGATGGAGAAACTGCTTTGAAATGCTTACTGACATCCTTCAAATCTTCGATCTGGCCAACAGGAGATATGTATGAGCTTTAAAGAAAAGTACTTCCCAGTGAGTATGTTTACTTTTATTTCTATAATTAGCCTCATTGGAGAATCAATCCAGAGACTTCTGGGCTTGAAGGGACTCTTGTCATCATAAATGATCAAAATAAGGACTCAGGTTTATACCAGTGTAATAATGCAAATTCCTGTATAAGGGTTTACAGTAGGACTCCTAATCAATCTTGAGTCTTATTATTTGCATCTAAGAAAATAAACCCAATCCTCTTAAGCAAACATGAACCATCAAACCTTCTCATAAGGCTAGAAGGGGCATCCTTGAATAAAATAACTGACCACAGATGCACCGAGAGTGTTCAGGGCCAGGTTGGACAAGGCTTTGAGCAGCCTGGAACAGTGGAAGATGTTCCTGCCTGTGGCAGGGAGTTGGACTAGATGAGCTTCAAGGTCCCTTCCAACCCAAAGAGTTCCATGGGTCTATAATCTTTTCTCTACTAGTTTATTATGGGTTTTTTAAACTATGATGTCATCGTGAAGTTCTCTGGCACCAAAAGTCATTCTTTTGACTATAGTGAGAACAGAATCTGGCATTTCATCCACTGGAATAGTCAGATACCATCAGGGAGCTTTCTGAAAACAAACTCTTTATATCATTTACAAAGATATAAACAAGCAGCCTGATCTTTCTTGGATAGATACAGTGAAAGGATATATATGCAAGCATATTAAAACAGGAAAACTAGAAACAAGCTACAGCTTTTAAACCTGTTCACTGGATTTAAATGGCTGTGGATATATCATATTAGAAAATGGGCATGAGCAGATTAGAGATGAATCCATATCAGCACACAGAGACATTTAGAACACCTTTTCACTGCAAGATACATTCCTGTACCTCCACTCCTCATTTTTGGTTTCGAGTGGTTCTGAACAGAATTGTATTCCTATAGACATGGCAATCATTTAAATTATTTAAGAAATGTCGCAAGGAAACATGCATCTCTGGGGTGTTCACCTTGTTTCCCGCAGCCAAACTGGTAGCCTTGTGTTTTGTGTCTTGTGCTGATGCAGGTGCTTGTAAAATCCTAATTCATAACTAAATCTCACATATAGAATGGCACAGAGGTGAAACTTGGTTTTTGGTTATTTGTCACTATTTCTCATAGCAACGGGAGGGACCTTCTGCAAGTAATAGAGGAGCCGACGAGGAGAGGTGCCATGCTTGACCTCATCCTCACCAATAGGGAAGGGCTGG
>JASSUY010038506.1:38839-52062 GCA_032466535.1 Forpus xanthops | reverse complement strand
GCTCTCTCAGCCTGGCTCCAGAGCAGAGCTGCTCCAGCCCTCACAGCATCTCCATGGCCTCCTCTGGCCTCTCTCCAGTAGCTCCATGTCCCTCTTGTGCTGTTACCCCACAGCTGGATCAGGACTGCAGTGTGGGTCTCTATAGTGTGCAGCAGAGAGGGAGAATCCTCTCCCTAGTCCTGCTGATAAGCTCAAACTGCACAGAGAGCTTTTGTGTTCCTACCTCTCCATCTCATCATTTTAAGTATCTGTATACAGTGTTCTGAGCAAGGGTAGCAACCACGTCTCTGGAACCCCCGTGACACCTGCACCATTGCTGACAAAGTAGCCAGTTGCTCAGTGCTGCCAGGCTAATAACCCAATTGTTTTGTTAAAGGGTTATTTAGCACTTCTGTACTCTATCACCAAGTTGAAATCTCAGAGCTAGGGAAAGAAACTCCTGAAAACAGTTTTAACCCACTTTTCAAAGTTATCAACACTCATGCTGCACAAGAAACACACAAATAAATAGGTAAATAAATGGATAAATAAGTAATGTCTGCTCATGGCTGAGGAAGGCTCCCATTCAAATGTTCCTATTAGAAACCTTTCCTGGTATGACAAAGGTAGCAAGGCATAATCAAAGAGTGGAGGTCTTATTCTCCTCATGTCTTCTGCTTATACTCCAGAAGCAGATGCCACCTTCTCAGAGGACTTCTACAACATGCCTCCACTCCAAGATCCAGCAAGTCCCAGCAACCCCGTGGCATGAAGAGTTTCCAGTGCTGTGCAAGATGAGACCACACATGAACTCAGTGTGCATTTACCCAATGAGGAGGAATTCATAACTTCCTCTTTTGTTCATTTGCCCCTTGTTATTTTACCCCATGCTCCCCACTCCACTTTTTGTAGCAGACAGAGGTTGGTGCAGAATTCCTCAGGAGCTGGTTAAGCACAAAACTCACAAAGCAGCTACTCCAGATGGAGAAAAGGGGATTTTAGGTCAAGAGTCCCCCTCATGCTGTCCAAGTAGGAAAGGCCAGGCTACATACTCCTCATGGCTTGAAATCTTTATTAACAGCAATACAGCAACTATCTGAGTGTAGAGAGATGTGATTCAATCCCTTTCTCTCATAGAGCTTCAAGCAAGAGACTATTATTAAGAATGAAAATTAGGTCTGAGCTGACTTCCAGCCTGCTTTTCCACAAACCACACACTTAACAAATCTCTGCTGTGCCACAGGTACACCACTGATCTCTCCGTACACAAAACCTTTCCTTCCTGAAGTGGATTAGGGCTGTTCTTAAAACCCCAGTGATCTTGAACTTGCAAGATAGCAAAGGAATAAATAATTTAAAGCTTGGGGAAAGTGTCCATTTAGATTAATGCTGGGCTGAAAATAGTGCTTCTCTCCAACTCACTAGATGACTATTATAACATTCAATCCAGTTTAATGGAGTGATATTCCAGTTACATGAAGTTTCTCGGAAAGAAATGTACTATCCGTCACCCTCTTTCTACTCCATTTATCTGTAATGGAGATGATTATGTTTTAAATCTCTTTCTTTCTAGACTCTCATGCAAGTCATGTATCTTGGCTAACTTTTGAGAGGCATATTGCAGTGATAAACATAAAGCCATCAACTTCGAGAGCAAAGAAAGGTGACCTGTCTATGCATACAGACAAATCAGAGTGGGAAGGAGTCCAAGGAGGAACACAAAAGGGGTTTTTAACCCCCATCAGTCAGCCCTCCCGTTTCTTTCTCCAGAGATGGAGGTCAAACAGGCCAGAATGGAGAAGCAAGTCAGCTGAATGCCTCCACGTGAGTGAGAGGCAAGCTGGAATGCCCTATAAGTGTCAGGGCTCCTGCATCAGAGTGTGGGCAGGCACAGCACCATTCCTCCTTTTCCCCTTCCATGGCCAAGGACAGCATAATGCAATTCATAGCTTGTGGCATCCCTTCCAGACCACACATCTGCTCTTCCTGCCCACTTCTTTACTCACAGCACTTTAGCTCTTCCTCCAAGGCAGATTAGGGAACTGTATGACTATTACCCTGGTGACCCAAGCACACCTATATGTGTGTATATAGAATCATAGAATAGTTAGGGTTGGAAAGGACCTTAAGATCATCCAGTTCCAACCCCTCTGCCATGGGCAGACACCTCCCACTAAACCATGCCACCCAAGGCTATGTCCAACCCGGCCTTGAACGCTGCCAGCGATGGAGCTCTCCTCTCCCTGGAGACCCTCAGCAGCACCAACCCCAAAAACACTTCAGGAGGTTTCACAGGTGAATGTTTTAGTCCCTGCTAAACAGAACAATAATACCAGAACTGTCTCCATGTGTTTTGCTCTCCCAGGCAAGCACTTCCCTACCTCAAGTGTCTTCCAAGGGGGAGATGTTCTTGTGTGCACTCAGTTTTCAGCGCAACCCAAAAGCTTAAGGCCACAGTTCTGCTGAGCCCACGGCTCCTTCCATGCCATGTAACCCATCCTAAGCAGGAGGAGGTTTGCACCACTCTCAGGATCTGCCTAGGAAGGATGGAGGGAAACTTCACAGTGTTTCAAAACTTGATCGAGACTGCCACCTACTAACACACAGCTGAAATGACCCAAACTGTGCCACGCTTCCTGATAGAAAACCGGAGCATAAGCAGGAAGCATTGCACTTGTGAAATGAGTTAAAATGAAAAGCATCTTTCACCTTTTCAGGACATGATAATGCAAAGACTGATCACACTGCTTCCATAGAGTGCAGACAACTTTCCTTTGCTGAATTGATAGCTCCCAGCGCCTAATTCAGACTCAAGTGATTATTATTTCTTCTTTTGTTTTCCATATGTGAAGCGCAAGCACACTATGATTTCCTGGAAGAGGCCATCTGAAATAGCTTGACACTCTGGGAGAAGTACCTGTGCTACAACAACTGTGGCATTCAAGCAGTTTCTCTTCAACTGTACTGAGCCCTGTGGTCTTGCTTGTCCCCATGCCATAAGGGAGAAGGAAACAGAAAGGTTTTACTGACGCAATGGGGACCCAAGCCCTGTCTGCAGCCTCAGGTGTAGCCAGTGAATCTGTTTATCACAGGCTGGTTTGGGTTAGAAGGGAGCTTAAAGCTCATTCAGATCCAACCCCTTGCCATGGGCAGGGATACTTTCCACTAGAGCAGGTTACTCAAATCATGTATCCTAATAGTCCCCCTTAAGGAGGAAGAAATTCCTCTTTGCTCCCTCCCTTCCAGTGGATATTAAGTACCTAGCTATACATTAACCTCTTCCATAGTCATCCTCTGTGTCTAAGAACAAGCATGGTTGTAAAGAGGAGACTTGGGAAAAGAGAATTGTTTCCTGGAAAAGTGGCTTCCCACAGGAGAATTTCATGCAGAGCCCAAGTGGATGCCCTGACCAGAGAACTCCCCCTTACCTTTCCTCAGGGCCAGCTGGGAAGAAATAACTCTTCTTGCAAACACAGGATACAGCTTTCACATTTGGTGTTCAGCCAATCTGCTTCTATTTGTTCACACTGTGGAGCAGTTTAAATTAAGAACCATATCTCTTTAAATACAACACATGCATCACACAGCAACACATATAATGTTATATATTATATACACACAGAGACTCTTTGAGCCAGGTATCATTAATCTTCTATATTTATATCTTCCTGGAACAACTAGTTGACAGCTGCTCAGCTACTGGCAAGCTGTCTGCCTTAAGTATTTTTTCCCCTTTCTTTTGGCCCTATGCCCCTGGCTTGGTTTCAACTACCAAGTTTGTAGCTTCAAATGTGTCATTTCATCTACACATTGCACAGACCATTCAGAAGAACTCCACAAAATATCTTATAGAGTAAGCTGAGAGTATAGTCCCCCTCCAACCACGCCTGCGGCTCATTAACTGTATTGTGACTTACACACATCTGTGTGGATAAGGGAAATGAACTCCACTGTGGATCAAATGACTTTCCAGTCCTCACTGCAGACCCCCAGCACAGCAGCTGAACCAGTGGAACACTCAGCTTGCAGAGTGGTGTTTGGATTAACAGCAGGAACCACAAAGAGACAAAACTCAGGTCCTGTGTGCACTTCTATATAGTCTGTATTTTATTCTTCCATCACTGTTCTACATTTGAATGGTGCCCCTGTGCTCTGTTTTGACTAAGTTTACACTGTCAATGACAGCTCAGGAAGAGCAGTGCTCATGCCCAACTCCATCACCTTTACTCCTTAACCCATCTCTGATTCATCTTCCTCCGCCATGTGATACTGCAACGGCTGCAAGAGAGCACAGTGGGTTTAAAAAGGGGTGTAGGGGACAGCAGGAATTACCTTTTGAGATGGTGATGTGTAAAAGCCTAATTCCCACCACCCTGCACTGCATACAGTTATTTAAAGAAAGGCAAAAAGGATCAGATGCTCTGTGGTACCTTTTGCCTGAACTTGATGCTATGATGCACTAGGATTAATGGCAAATGTTAGTGCAAAACAGGCAGGAGGTAAAACAGTGCATGGGCTATGCAGAGACAATCCTCAATAACATCCTGCAGCCTGTGTCACCTGCCCATGAAACACTAGAGACCTGCATAGCCTTTTCTTACCCAGGAAAAAATGATGTATGATTATTGTAGCTGCACAAATAAAGTCATGGGGAGGCTGTGAGCATGAGCAATGAGCACTTAGGTAATAGACTAAGAAGCAGGATGCCTGCAGCCCATTAAAGAACTAACAAAAGGCCTAGATGGGACACCTGTAGTATTGTACAAGGAAGACCTGCCGAGCAGGGAATGTGTAAATACAGTATTTCAAAACATAGAGAGTGAGCAGAACATGAAGCATTGCTTATAACTGGTGCTCTTGTGCATGCCTAGCATGGGGATAAAGTAATTAAGCAATTAAAAAGTGCCTGAAAGACAAGTGATGGAAGATCTTAAGGTCCTTTCCAACCCTAACTATTCTATGATTCTATGTTAACCAACAACTGGAGTACAAGGACTGATGCAGTGTACTTAAATGGGGGGTAAGGCCTGGATTCTCCTTATCAGGGCAATAGACAGAAGCCACTCCGCTGTTTGCTGCCGAAGTCATTGTGGTGCGCTTGTCACTTGCATGAGTATAGCAGCTGAACTAGTAATGAATAGAGTAAGGGCAAACCTGAGTGATTTGGAAGGAGAAGTGGACTTGGGGCAGTCTGCATTAATACTGACCGGGGGGGGGGGAAGCAGCCAAATCAAGGATTCCTTTGAGCAGCCCTGGAAAAAGGAGATAAATCACAGCTATGAACAGAGTATGTCCATCTTACGAAAACACTGGCATGTATTTATGTCTTAGCTCCCCAAACCCATCCAATAGCATATGTTGCATTAACTTAATATACTGAATCCATGGATTTTCCCTTCCAGTTCGAGCAATTTTGTTAAAACTACCTTAATCCACTAGTGGTCGTTGTTGCCCTGCGCAACAATCACTCCCGGAGTTCGCACAGGGAATCTTGCCAAGGCATTTCCATGAGTTTATTTTCCTCAGGTACAAGCCACAGTCAACATTTCCAAGTCAAGCATAAACCTGTAGGTCTGCTCATTCATCAGGAGATGAACGGGTGTTACATTTACCTCTTCTTGTAAATTATATTCAGTGTCAAGGAAAACACGACAGTTTGACAACAATTAGGTATCGCAATGAATTGGAAGCGCTGCAGCTAGCCAAGCAGATGCTGCTTTGTTTATGGAGCTTGTGTAAACACTGATTTTGATGCAGCTCCTTTTATCCTGTGCACATGTATGTCCCCCAACCTACTGACAGGCAATTGCAAAATCACAGGCAAATATGACACCCTGTTTTGTGGAAGTTTTGCCTGTTTGCTGAGCGCTTCTACAAAGCAAGTGCTCCAGCAAAGCAGATGCTGCTTTCCCTGGCTTCCTCCCCGAGTCTCTGCAGCATATAGAGTTAAACATTTAGACCCAGATTGACAAAGGGACGCAGGCTTTTAGGTATCCAGCTGGTGGAGCAGAATTCAGAGATATGAGTAGGGCATTGAGGGGATGGATGTAAAGCATATTTCAGTGATGTGTAGAGTTACCCCGGCTACTCTACATGAGGTGGTTCAAGCAGTGGAAACAGTGCAGCTGCTGACCCTTCTATAAATGCCATGAGGTATACAGAAGGTGATCAGAGCCATAATGAATAAGCTGAACTTTACATTTCTAACTGACTGCACTGGTGAAAACGTCAGTACCGATGGGTTCTGACATGATCTGGATGCCAGGAACAGTTTTCATAGGTCTGTGACAGTCTTCTGTTGTTAAATTCTGGCTTAATTATTTTTAGATACCTGTGATTTTGAAGGGGTTATTTCTCAGACTCCTTCTGGAATCATTTTTAGATCTCAGTTTCTTCTGGGGTGATAGGAAAAAAGAGAGCATCTTTAAGCCAAAAGAGGGGAGACTGAGATGAGCTCTTAGGCAGAAGTTCTTCCCTGTGAGGGTGCTGAGGCACTGGCACAGGGTACCCACAGAAGCTGTGGCTGCCCCATCCCTGGCAGTGTTCAAGGCCAGGCTGGACACAGGGGCTTGGAGCAAACTGCTCTGGTGGAAGGTGGAAGTTGTCCCTGCCCATGCAGGGGATTGGGATTGGATGAGTTTTAAGGTCCTTTCCAACCCAAAGCCATCCCACATGTGCATAGAACCATTCTATGGTTCTGTGATCTCCCTTTGTTCTCCCTTTACCTGATTCATTCCACAGCTACCTCCAGACCTTCCAATCTCCTAATCTTCCTCCAGACAGTCACAGCTACCTGCTTTATGCCCAGGCAGTACAGAGTCACCCAGAAGACACATCAAAGGCACCTCTGCTTTCCAACTAAAGCACCACATCACAGGCACCATCTACCCCACCGGGGCTACATACAGAACTATTTCTAATTCCCCTCTGACAACGGACAGCTTTCAAGAAGAAATGCAACTCTCCAATGAGGGTAAATACAAGCTTGGCATTTTCAGAGGATGTATTTTCTAAGTTCCACATTTAGAGCAGTGTTATCAAAGCTGATCCACAAGATTAATCCCAAGGGCCAAAGGTATAATAGTCTCATTGAGCAGTTTTGCTAGAGAAGGCTTTAATAAGAAAAAGATACAAATCAGGGGAAAGGATAAATACAGTAACTGCCTTCACCCATTCCACTTTCCTGCATTTTACACGTGATAAATTGAGTTACTGTATAAACCTCAGCCTTTAGTGAAATATCATATTACCATTATCATGCAATTATAACCACTAATCAGCACTATAAGGATATCATACTCTTTGCTCTCTTTCTATTGGCTTCAAAATAGGTTGGACTTGGTGATCTTAAAGGCCTTTTCCAACATAGTTGATTCTAAGGTTCTATGAAAATAACATTCCGTAAAATAGGAAGCCACAGCTTGATTTTAAAGGTACTTCTAAACCATGAAGATTTTAGTTGTGCTTACATAGCAATATAAGCATATAAATGTATGCATGTACACATTCAGACATATACACAGGAAGCAGCTTTTCAGCTCATTTCTGTGGGACCAGATATCACCAATAAAGGAGAATCCATTGCTTCTCTGGGAAAGGAAAGCAGGAACTTTCTCTAGGACAAGTGTGACATGTTACCACCCATTTTAAACATTGAACAGGGCTCCCATATTTTGCTCATCCACCTGGTTAAAGAAGACATGAAATCATTACCCATGAATGCACACCAAGAGGGACTGACTGATTGAGGCAACCTGATAGAAAAAAGAAGACTTAAACTGGACTAATATGACTTTGAACAACGTGGGAAAAGGCTGTGGAAGACTGACCTGAGATTCAGTTCAAATTTCACTGCTGTCACTGGGAATTTCTCCACTGATTTTGCTGAGCTTTGGATTAAATCTCAAGCTTAAAAAATGAGAAATGGAAGAATCACAGTATCAACAAGGTTGGACAAGACCCCTAAGATCATCAAGTCCAACCATTAAATCAGGACTGCCAAGGCCACCACTGACCCATGTTGAGAAGAGGGAACTCTGTTTTTGCACAGACTCTCACATCATCTCCATCACAAGCTTCCCACAAGCCTTTACAGGCAAGTGCTATTACAACATGGGCTATAAAAGAGCTAACATGCACCTAATTGAGTGTCTTCCTCATTTAGGTATAAGAAACCATCCTGAAGCAGCTTTTAATTCCTAAAAAAGTTGCTCTCTTCTCTCTTTGGTGAGGAAACACACTCAATTCTCATCCATACTCCAGTGACAGATATAATCACACATGTTCCTATTATTCATACAGTAGATGTTCTAGACACTCCATTCACTTACTCGCCGATTGTCCCAAAGGCTGTGAGCTCGTTAAATAGAATAAGTTAAAAACATTCATTTACTTTAAATCTATCTCTACATAATTCATTTTTAGCCAATCTATATTCAGGTGAGCATTTAAATATTCTATTAAACTGGATCCATCATCAAATAAGATGGATTCCAGCAAAATAATAGCTAACACCCTAGTGCTAAGCCTCCATCAGAGTCACAACAGTGCTGTGATACCCCTCTCATTTACTTCCAATTCTGGCACCTGTAACCATGGCAACATACACTGAAACATTTCAAGCAGAACAGAACTGACAATCACAATAACACATAATACCTGAGGTGGGGGGAAAAAAGAGGAGAAGCTCATGCAGGTAGTTGCTGAAATTAAAAGCTAATGACAAGAGAACAGCTGGAAACAAACACTGGCTCACAAGATCCTATTCTCTAGGCAGTAGTTGTGCAAACCTGGTGTGCTCTGTCTTATTAGCTGTAGGTAAGGGAGCTAAATCCTTGTTTCGGCAAAGAAAAGACTGAACTTGAAGAAGTTACTGCAAATAGAAAGCAAGTGTTTATCTGCATGCAGGTCCAGGACTTCTCAGCATCAATCCATGGAAAAGCGGGTATGCTTTCCAAAGGCTTCAGAGAAACCATCCGGCAAGAAAGAAAGAGAAGCCACCTTTTAAAGTGATTCTAAAAGAATAATTCCATTAGCCTGCATCAAAGAAAAGGTTTGAAATGAGCCCAAGTTAATAAACCAGATATGTGTAAACTGGGATAACTTCCTAGACGTTTAAGGGATCTCATTAGCATTTGAATGCTGTGAAGCAAGAAAGGGAAATTCTACCTTTAAACTGTAACAATCAAAACTAGAAATGAGCTTGACCTGTGCGGGAGAGCCTAGCAGGATGCAGCTGCAAGGTTAGCTTCCAAGGTTTATGGGGCTGGAGCTGAAAAACCACAAGGATCAAGGCCATCATGGGACCTGCAGGGAAGGCTGGTGGTCTTTATCTGTTCCCCTCTGAAGCTGAATTTACAGAACAGAATTAGAAGAACAAGAGATGGACTTACACCAACCTCCCTATTGCAGCACCTCACAAGCCATAAATCAGGCATCAAACCCCCCAGGAAAGTCAGCAGTGAGTAAGGCTCATTGAAATAAAGGGAAGCAAACTAAGACAAGACAAAAGCAAACAAGGTGTTCAAGTTGGGAGTCAAGGGACAGAGGCAGTGCATCTAGGGATTTCTCTGCTAAGAAACTATAACCCCCAAGAAACCACAAACCTTGCTTTGAGGTCACATAATTGTTGTCTAAGGGGCTTCGGATGTTCTCAAATAATCCATATTCTATTTAGCATGCAGTCTCCTCTTCAATACCTTTATCATCCTTAGGACTCAGAATGAAACACCGCAACACGTATTATGCAGGATAAATCCCATACTTGCATGGAATAGGGTGACAACAAATGAGACAGGTAGAACTCGTCGTAGACTGTACAAAGACCTGAACCCTGCGAATGTGTACACACCGAGTACACACAGAGGAGATCAGACTTCCCAGGATCAGACATTACAGCCAGTTCTCCTCCCTTTTCCGTGCCTTGTGCCTGAAAGAGGAAGATGAAGAGCTATGGTGGCCTTGGCACATCCCTGCTCCATCCCTCTGGATTGTGATGATGGGGAGACAGCATTGTTCTCCTGCTGAGAGTAGCTTCATCCCCCACATGCTGGGTGAGAAGATGTCCTGGGAACAAGATGTTCCTGGTCTTCTATCCATTGAAATCTTATTGTGCAACAAAGACCAGTGCAGGGCTCAGTGGAAGCCAAGCAAGATCTGGACTTGAAATTGAGAGCATCGAAATGGAGAAGAGCTGGGATGTGAGGAGCATTAATGTTCTGAAAAAAGAGTTCTCTCTCCTTTCTCACTCGCTTCTCAGGGGGGAAATATAACTGTCAAGTCGCAGTACACGAAAAAGCTGTCATTCACTGTCACATAGGAAACACCTTATTCTCCTTCCTCTGGGGAATTTCCTCAGTCATCAGGTTTTGTAGAAGAGGATATTTTTCCTCTGCCATTGTGTCTCATTGACTCCTATTTTCTTTGTCATTCATAAGACTCTTGTCCCTGACCTACAAGAATGTTTTGAGGTTTCCAACCAATTTCTCTAATGCCTTCAGGTTAATATGGGTTCAGTAACAGCAGAGTTTAACAGCAGGTTTGCAAGCAGCCGTTGTTCAAAGGAGTGGAAGCAATGGGAAGGGACAAGGAAAACAAGATGAGTGCAAATCACAGGGCAAAGCCTGCCCCATCCTGCAACCTTCCTGGACATGTTTCACTCCATCTGGAGCTCACAATGCAGCATGGTGCCCCACCTGCACAGAGCTGCACGCCATACATCAAACATCTGTCCCCTGTTTGAAGTCTCTGCTTCCCAGAGCAGCCACATTCCACCTTACAGACCTGACTTTTACCTCTTCCATGAAACCTGAACCCAGAAATGCCAAGGCCTCTCTAACTTGAACCCCTTCATCACACAGCGTTTCATCTCACAACTCCAAGATCTAGTTGAACAATGCACTGTTACACAATTCCCTTGAAAACTCCCACCTTAAGTTAAGGACTTTACATGGTAGAAAAGGTCCCATGCCCCTTGGGAAACTACTTCAATTGTTAAACAATCCTACTTGCAAAAAGGCTGGTTGGCATTCTAATTTCTGCTGACTTCTCCCATTCCAAGCTACATGATCTTGTTATACTTCTAACAGACATAGAACAGGTTTTCTATCTTTAGCAGGGTGCTGACAGACCAAAACTTCCAGCTTCCTATTTTTTCAAAGATTCTAGTTATTGTTCCAATGAAAAAGACCTTTTTATTCCGAAATCTCAGTAGCTCAGTTTTAAAGAAAAATACCCATTTCTTCATGGCTTGTTACAGCAAGGTCTCTGCCAGGGAGCTCCAGTGGAAGGTTGCTGGCACGTGCCCATGCATCTTCTCCCAGTGCACCACAAATAGTGCTGGCTTCCCAGCAAGCCGTGTCCTGTCACTCTGTATCACACACTGTCTGAGCTAATTCATTTCAATACACCACACACCGATTCTCAGTGCCAAGAGGAAAGAACAGATTGAAGCAAGGTATCTCAGACCTACCTGGAGCAGAGTCCAGGTGATCAATGCCACTCAGGTCAAAAGTGTGATTGACTACGATTTGTCATCCGCAAGTGTTAGGGATACAGGAGAAGAAGGGGAAAATAGCAATAGCTGCTTCATAAAGGTATGAGTGCCAAGTGAGACAATTCTGAAGTGAGATATTGTATTGTTATTCGCTTCCAGCCAGGACAGCAGTACCACAGCAGGAAAGTCTATCAGCATTCAGCCCTGCAGCCCTGTGAGCTCACAACTAAGCGCTAAGATCCTGATTCTTACAAACCTGCCATATGTGACTAGAACTAGTACAGTAGTGTAATAGTAATAGGGTCAAGCCTCCGATAGCACTCCCCAACCATAACAGTCTGTCCCAAGAAAACAGAAAGCCCTAATAGCACTGTGCACATGAAACCTCACCTAAAATTATTGCTATTTCGTTAAAACAATCAGGATTACCTTATCTGGATCAATGGGCACTCTGTCATGTAACTGTCTACAAGTCCCAAAAGTTATTCTTACTCACACATGTACACCTGCTCAGCATTATAATTATACCTCGGTACCAAATACCGCCATCTCTGCCCCCCCCAAATTAAGATATGGCAATGTAAGGGCAAAACATCACTGCTGCTTCTTCCTTGTCACCCTGGAAATCTCCTGGACCAGGATAAAGCAGAAGCACGCAAGCACAACTGTAACCTATCCTGTTTCTGCTGTAAGGCTGGTGTAAAAGCAGGAGCAGAGCCCAGGATGAGGGCTTTACAACTGTTACCTTCCCACCTGTGGGAAAGCTTTGAGGGCTTTTTTAAGTTATTATATGCTAAACTCCTGCTTTATGACTTTAGAATTAGAGTTGAATCCTATTAGGGAGACAAAAGGCTCCTTGTAGTTCATACACTTCTAATAGCATGAGAGATAGAGACGCTATTACATTTGGCACAATATTTAGAGAAATTAATCCTCAAGCGCTACAGATTTGAGGGATTAGCAGCCGGACTGACAGCTGAGCTCATCCAGCCTATAGCCCTGAATTCTGCAGCAAAACCCTTTGCCTTCAAGTTGAGCATGTTCTTCACTTCCACCTGAGTCAGCATAACTCCTGCTTTTATTACACTCAGGTCCTGGGGGGAGATCTACAAAGTAATAAATCCTTATTTCATGGTGGTTTTCAAAATCATCATGTTATTTTCATTGATATGTCCTTTGCTCCCTTCGTAAAGAAAAAGATGCATCCCATACATTAAGTGTATTACATTTTTAAACCTTCACAATTTGATTAATGACGTTGAAACTGTCCCTTTTCAAAGAGGAATGATGTGTATCACTCAGGCATGTAAACACATCCACAAAGGATCATCCAGATCCTCCAAGCATTGCATGCAGAAGACCTGACTGGTGTGACACCTTAACTACTGTATCATTCTTCTCTTGCTCTGATTTGATACGGCAGCAATGTGAATATTCTCCTGAGCTAAAATGGGATGGGAAGAATCAGACTGGTTTCGGTTGAAGGGGCCTTAAAGCACATCCAGTCCCAACCGCCTGCCACAGGCAGGGACACCTTCCACTAGAACAACTTGCCCCAAGCTCATGTGCCCCTTTAGGCACTGGAGCTGCTCTAGGGTCAGGCCCCAATGACTTCGGAACTCCCAGCTGACACAAATGCTCCCACAGCCATGTTCCTTCAAAACTGGTGGAACAGCTTGTCAAAAGGTTGAGAGAACATCACTGAGTGTCCTGGTTTGGGGTCTAACGGTCCTGTCCAAAGCAGAGGAAC
>JASSUY010038506.1:0-38739 GCA_032466535.1 Forpus xanthops | reverse complement strand
CTGTCCCATCCCTGCAGTGCTCAAGGCCAGGTTGGACACAGGGCTTGGAGCAAGCTGCTCTATGGAAGGTGTCCCTGGCCGTGGCCGGGGTTGGAGCTGGAGGAGCTTTGAGGCCCTTTCCAACACAGACCATCTGGGATTCTCTTCTGTATATTATGTTTTAAAACTCTATAGACATGCCCACAAATGTTTTTCCCCATCTTAAGCTCCTTAAGACATTGCTTTAAAGTTAAAAATCCATACAAGTAAAATAGTTACATTCATACATTAAATATGATGAAACACAAAGCACATATGAGACACCTGTGAATTATTTATGCACACATTTATTTTCCTGTAAATACTTTCTCCACTAAGATCCTGGCTTAATCCTTTGTATAAGATGCAGTATTGCCTGCAAAGTGCAGCCAGTGGAGAATGGCAAATATGATTTTTCTCTCAGTTAAGAGGATGACAACGATGCCCAATACATCAATGAAGTTTCAGTCTTTGTTAGCATCACGGATGGAACAGGAAATTGGATTCCAGTGGCGAATCCATTGTTAACGATTTCACTTCATAAATACACTTAGTCTTCATTATCGCTTCTTGCTGTTCGAAATAGTTTAAGCTTTGGGAAAAATATTCTTGGAAGAATCAATGATCAGCATGGCACCTCCTAATATTTTGATTTATTAGTTTTTCACAGGTAACAGACCTCAAACTCAGGTTTGGCTGGAAGAGGTCAAACGAGTGCCATTGCCTCAACCTCCCAGCAGCAAGCAAGGCAAGTTTTCATAGGTTTAAATCACATCCACAGGAAGGGCAATTTCACAGAAAGGGAACTCTTGATTATCTTCATCAGTTCTGAGCAGCACAAGTTCAGGCTGCACTACCAACTCCTCATAGCAACGTGGGCTCTGAGCAAAACCTTCATGCCAGGGACCTGTGGCAGCAGGACCTGGGTAATGATGTGATACCATAGCATAGATGCATCTAGACATGGGTTATTAATCTTCTCTGGTATTCTCCCCTGGCTCTGACTCGCAGGCCTCTGTTCCTGTTCTTCATCTCAAATGTGGCTCAGGCTGACAAGGTTTGTTACAGCAGTAAAGCTCTGCACATGTGCCTTGAGCTACATTTTAGACATCTGTTAAATAGGAGGGTGTCTGAGCAGTGAGTCAGGACCTCACCACACTTCCCACTAAATATCACACCATAAGACAGAAGTACAGTAGGGAGGAACAGGACCCTTATTAACCGCCTGTCAGACATTCACAGCAATAAAGCATCATCTAAGTCATGGAGGGAAGGTGCTTAAAGGGAAGAGTTAACTACTTGTAGCAGCAGCCTGAGAAGCTTGTAGGCTCTTCTGGCCATCTATGGCATGGGGACAGATCTTAGCTATAAATAAAACAAGCTAACCAAAGGTGCAAGTGTTTTGGTGATGAATATTAAATAGTCAGACAGGACTTGAAGGTAACCAAACACTAAGTGAAAAATGGAATTGCCCAGGAATACGGTTTATAGACAAGTACTGACCCCTAAGGCTTTGCTTTGATTCTATTGAGACTCTCCAGGGTTTGCACTAGTACCAGCCAAGAACAATGCTCTGTGCTGGAAGTGCTTGAAGGGAAAAGTAATATATAGAGCAGTATTTCCAAGCACAAGATAAAGTTTCATGTTTCCTACCAAGCTCTGCAGGAGATTTCTCAGTATTATGCATTACTTGCATTTTGGAATGGTTCAAATAAATACAAATAGCAAAGGAAATGCGTTTCAGTAACACAGGTGTCCACATGAATATATGCATGAGTCCTGGCACATCTTTTTGTTTTGCTAAGAATTGAAAAGTTGCCCTCTGGCATCCCTTAGTGCTATTAGCTGTAAATCCCAGAAGAAAATGCAAAGAGGAAAGGACACAAAACTCATTGGAATCCTGAAGGAACACTGTTTCAGCCCAAAAGGCTGAGATGCCTGAGGCATCCTTATGCCAATAATTAAAGAGTATCTGGACACCTTGTCATTCCAGAATGCCATTCAAACTGGGACATCCCAGGTAAAGACTCATGCAGAGTTATCCAACTAAATGTACTATATTATTAAGTGTAATCTTGTTCCTATCACAATCACCCTCCCCTGCCTTAGCCTCTCCTTGTCTCTGTCCTCTTACCCATCTCCTCCCTTCTCAGCCACTCACAACCTAGCAGAGAGTGAGCTGCAGGTTTGGAGGCCATGTCCATATGATCAGTTTTGTCTTCTGTGCTGGTTGCTCCCAACATTAAGGATATTTTGCTGTAGATAGATCTCTAATTTGCTTCTTTCAACATTCCCTGTATTGTGTTTGTGCTTGGTACCAGAGAAAGGGAAATGTATGCTAATTTAAAAATAACTTAATGTCTGCACTACTCATTTGATGATACAGAAAGAAACAGATGTCTAAGTTATCCCAAAGAACATCAAATGCTCTGGTTATAAATCAGCACCTTTATTCCCCATGTAAAAACTGAGCTGATGGAAATGTCAGTGGCAAAGAGACCGCCAAATACCCACAACAATATATTCAGACCAATTTCAGACCCTTGGAGCTGGGGAAACCTGGATGCTAAATCACGGCTGCCAGAAAACCACTTCCCTTCTATCAGAAGAATGACAACACTTGGACACGTTTTATACTTGTTTGCAATTTTCTGTTCAGCATAAGTTCTGCCATGCTATCACTGGCCAAAGAGATTCTGCATTGGTTTGAGCAAAGATCATGGCTTTTTCTCCTTACAGGAATTTAATCTTTCCTGGAATAGAGTCTAATAACCAGCTTTAATTCGCGGGCATTTGAAAACAAACTGATGCTCACTCTACCTGCACTCCAGGCTTGCAACATGCTCCTTTGGATGGTGTTTTAAGTGATGCAATTGGGGGTCAAGTGATTCAAATAAAAGGGAAGTACTTAGCACCACTTTCCACATCCATCCTAGACTCCAATGGAGGTGAAGTGGTGTGGAAGACAATGATGCAAGAAGAAATCTCTAACATTTTAAAACAAGCATGATTTTTAGTACAAACCACACATTTTGGCCACAAACAGCACTGAAAGACTTGGTTCACTGAGGTATCAAACCACAGCTAAAACTCTGTAAAGATGCATGTGTAAAATTGCCTCACTACCTGCATTTTGCTTTCCTTATCTGTTTTAGAGTTATTAACTCCTCTGATATCCATATTTGCTCAGATTAACTTTCAAGCAACAAAGAGCTAACGTGTTCTCTCCCCTCCTCATCTGGGCAACCACAGCTCTCAGGTCATGACTGCCTCTTTGCTGCAGAGAATTGGGCTATAATGAAGTAAAGTCTTTGCAAAGATCTGGCAAAGGAAGCACATCAACTTCAATTTCTGCTCTTAAAAAGCTTGCCTTCCACAAGGTTGTTATTCATGAAATAACTTGCTGTTTGCTCCACAAAGTCAATGTTCTCCTAAGCGCAATTGCTGCTTCTTTAAGATGGAAGCACTAACAGCCATACTTGTTACCCACCTTAACAAGCCTCCCAGAGCCACTCAGAGAGTAGACTTAACCCAGGCAAACTTCCTACAATCATTAAAGTCCTGGTACCTCTCCAAGATGACTGGATCAAGCCACTGTAGCTGGTGGAACAGACAAGCCTCCACTCACTACCACTACTCTACCAAAGGGCAAAGCTCCTCCTTCTGGTTACATCTATCCCTTATCCCATTTTGGCCTGAATGGGCTCGTTAGTTTAATCAGCAGCTTCTGCTAATCCAGCCCATCTTAACAGAAAAAGATTGGAAGTGGTGGGAAGTGTAGGGTGTGAGTGGCTGAAATAGGATGTGTTAACAGTTGGGATAAGCAAAAAGCTTAGGAAATGGGCAAAGTTGGAGAGAACTACTTAAAGTATGAGCCCTGTGAGGTAGCACTGTTGTGTACAATGTCCTTAGCACAACAAAAGCATCCTGACATATCAGAAAGGGAAGACTTTATTATTACCTGTAATAGCTTTATTCTAATAATATCTTTATTAATAATTCATAATAATATCTTTGTAATTCTCTTTATTATTATATAAATAATAATAAAGAAGCAGAACGTTGCTGCATGGCCTCTTCTCCTGGCACACACAGCACCTCCTTTAATCCCAGCAGGGGCAGGGGTGCGAGTGCGGCTGTGGAGGGTGTCCGTGGGAAGGGAGCGCGCAGCCAATATCAAGCAGCACCGATCTGCACAAACAATTGAGCAGCAGTTCCAACATCTCATTAATTTAATTCCTGGGGAAAAGCTGTCAGCCTCGATTCTCCTTGAACACTGAACCACAGGTGAACCTTGCGCCTCTGAAAGCCTCACAGAGAAAAGCACCGCGCGTTCTCACCCAGCACCCCGTGGCCTTATTAACCCATGCCAACAAGGTGTGAGAAAGCCAGCACAATAACTTCCTGGGAAGCCCAGGACTTTTCTAGGCAGGACCACATCTGCAAGCTACATGTTTGCAGCAGAAGCATAATAGCAGCTGTGTTTCCATAACGTCATCGCTTGTGAGACAGCAAAGCTGAAGGATGGAAGCTGCTCTCCATGTGCTAGCTGGAATACCAGCTCTCTGCTATGCACAGTACTTGCACCCTGCAGTTCTTCCAGTTTCTCCTTTATGCCTAAAATCCATTCAGCTTGCAATTGCAGCCCAGGTGGGATACAGGAGCTTTAACGCTTACTGTACGGCCCTGTTAAACTCCTCACATCTGTATGTATATTATTTGATGGGTTTGGAGTGAGGGCTGCGTTTTTATTTCCCTGCTTGGTAAAGTAGAGACATGGCTTTGCCCAACTAGAAGTTTCTCAGGCTTGTGTTTGGCTGGGAGAAGCTAACAAGCACTTCCCACAGATGGAGAGGCCCAGGCTCTTACTGGAAATCTACCTGTGGCCATGACTGGCTGCGATGGAGACCTCAGTACTTCTCCCTCCAATCAGCCTCTGCTCAAGGTCCCAGCAGTCACCCACTGAAGAAGAGTGTGAACTTGATGAGGAGGGACTAGTAACAAATACACTGTAAAACACTTCCCAAGGCAAAGCTCTTTCCCGAGGCTGGACCAGCAAGCAAACATTCTAGGATCAAAGCTGGAAGGATGCTCCATGCTACCTCTGCCTGGGTGAGCTGCTAGTGCCAGGGTGCTGCTGGCGCAGTGACTTCTGTGGCTGCCTTCACTGCCTGATTCACTTTGGACAAAACAACTAGAACACATCCCTATCTGCAAACAGCCGTCCTGGTAGAAGGTGTCTGTGTTACTGCAGAGTGACAAAAATACCTCCCCAAGATTTGAAGGAGGCACAGCATTTCCTCTGGATTTGTGCATGTCTCAGCTTTTGGAAGCAAGGAATTATATCCAATCTATTCCTGAAAAGCTCCTGTCATGCCAGGTCTAGCCAGACACTCCCCTTGCATGACTGACTTTATGGGGGTGAGAGGCAAGAGGCCTCTCTCATGCTTCTCCTCTGCCAAGGTCCTGCCAGCTCATACACCAAGTACTGACTGTAATATTCCCCCTAAAGTGCAGCATAAGATCTCTTCTGTATTTCAGCTCTACATGTTTTTCACTTCCTCCTTACTCAGTGCTTTGTTTTAAGAGCGCATCCTCCACAGTAATTTCATAGGTTTCTATTCCTAGCTTCAGGAGAGGGAAAGGAGAATCTAATAATATTGATTAATAACCACGCTGCTGCTAAGAAGTCTGCCTTTGCTTGTATTTAAGAAGTACTTGCTAGGAAAAGTAAAAAGGATGTGTCACTGCAGACTGTAACGAATGCAATAAGTGATAGATGAGGGGCCACGTTCCCAGGCACATTGTCGACATCAGGGAAAGAAAACATACTACTGTAGCTTCAAAGAGCAGGGACAGTCACAACAACTGACAGCCTGAAAGGTGAGCCCTGCTGAAAAGCACATTTGGCTTTGACTTGCCTTTGAAACAAACACCCACCCTTTTCCTGGGGTTGAATGACTTGTTGAGATCCACTCACCAAAGTATATCGGAACAAACAACGCTGCCGAGATGAGGCTTGTAATGACTTTGGGGCTGGTTGGCACGTGTTTTTTCCATGTGATTCATGCTTGTGACTGAGTCTTCTCCCTTGGAAAACATGGCCCAATCCTTGCCCAAACTGCACAGGCCCAGGTCAGCCCAATAGGCTTGGGAAGAATCATTCTAAAGCAACAGGGGATCTGATGAAATGCTCATGGAAGGAAATAGCAGTTCAAGGGGATGGCATCAGAGTTCATGTAGAAAGGGGGGAAAAAAGGCAATAAGGGAAAAATGTTATTAAATTGTAACATACATTTGGGGTGACTATCTAGCTGTTGCTTTATTATCTCTGGGAGCAACACATTTCGATCACAGCAGGGAGATAATGGCAACAAAAGAGGTCACTGCAGTTTGAGGAATACACTGATCCATGCGTCAGTGCAGGGAGCAGAGCGATGTGCAGAAGTGAGCCCTTGCACCCCAAGCCTCAGAGCACTGCTGGGCCTCCCTAGCACAAGGCAGTAGTGCTGCGGCTCTTCTGCACCAGCTCTTTCCCTAAAGGAGCTGTCTCATGTTTGGGATGAGCAACAGTAATATCATCCATGAATTCAGGCAGGCATAAGGCAGCTGATGCAAGAGCCAACAGAGCAGTTTCTCCTACAGGTGTGTGCCAGAAGACATAAGAATAAGGGAAATGAAGAAATTGAAGGTTAAAGAAGGTTTAAAACTTATTGCTGCATTTCTATTAAATAATCCTCCTCAATCCTAAGTGAAGGGAAACTGCTCATCCACAAACCACTATGAGAAAGATGGGGAGTGCCTTTTTAGCAAGGCAGGATGTGAGGTGATGGTTTCAAACTAAAAGAGGGAGGTTCAGACTGGATGTGAGGAGAAAATGCTTTACAATGAGGATGGTAAAATCACAGCACAGGTTACCCAGGGAGGTGGCGGATGCACCATCCCTAAAGACATTCAAGGCCAGGCTGGATGTGGTTCTGGGCAACTTGATCTAGTTGAGGAGCTCCTGCTCATTGCAGGGGGGTGGATTGGATGAGCTTTGAAGGTCCCTTCCAACCCAAGCTATTCTCTGATTCTATAACTGAGACTGTTGCACTCCAGCATAACCAGGAGTTGGCTGCACATGTGTTTCACAGTATGTTCAGCAGATGGGTATTTATTGCCCTGGGCTGGTGGGAGCTCTTTTAGGCCTCACAGCTGGTGCTGCTGGGCCAGAAGTGCTGTTTCACACTCTGATGTCCAGCCAGGGAAGAACTGATGCTGCCTTTCACTGCTTTCACATTGCATTTAAGTCCTTTTCACAAGCCAGGAGATTTCTGGATGAGTAAGAAAGAGAGCAGCTTTCCAAAGGGGGAAGAAATGTTAAGAGCAGAGAGAAAATTAACACAAGATGAAGAGCAGTGATGAAGTTTGAAAAAAGCCTGGGAAAAATCCAGGTGCTCTAATAATGCTGTGATTTCCCAAGGAAGAGGTGACAGAGCCATCTACTGCTCATGTTCCATGGCCCTGCAGCAGCCAGAGCTGGTGGCGGGGGCTCAGCCCACTCAGATCCCTGCTGCCTGCAAAGGGAAGCGTGGGAACACCTCTCTAGTGTGAATTATGTTGTTTGGCCCCTTTGTAACATCAAGGGGAAAGATAGACAAAAAATCTGTGGCATAAAGGAAAGAATAAGAGGCCAATAAATAATACATAAACCACGAAACAGCTATTTTCTCGTAGCCTTTTAAAATAACTGTCACGTGGGTATAATATACCATAAATATCAAAGCTGCAGTGCAGCCCTTATGTGACAAGTCACAGACTAGTCAGAAAACACTTTCTGAGATCTGAATCATGGCTACTTAGCTATTCTCTTTACTGGGGGGGGGGAAGACGGGAAAAATTAATAGCATCTCTCAGCAGAAAGTTATTTCTAGTCTTCTACTTTGCGAAGGGAACTGTCATTTCATGATTTTGGTGGGTGCAATGGCACATGCTGTACCGACCGTATGCAACCAGAGCATTAAATGCTGGCTCAGATGTGAAGACATCATGAGATACACACATTTTTCCTTTTTAATGAGAAAAATGATTGAAAACAAAAGCCAGTACAGTGCAAAACACAGATGACTCCAGCAATATAAAACTTCCTGGAAATGTAGGTTCTAAGTTGCCATTGTTGCAATGGCTTAAGATGCTTAACAGAAAATTGCCTCTTTTAGCTTCTTTTTGGTAAGGAAGTTTGTACAAGATGCATGGCACACACTCAACAAGCCAAAGCATTGCTGGTTGTGAACTGGTGAGGCTAACCTAGGAGAACCTGCTTGGGAACATGGAGACTTGTGATATAAGTTGGTTTGGGGGGCATCCTCATGCAGAGAGGGAATTAGCACCCAAAAGAGGTCCTTACTTATTGAGGGAGGGCTTACAGATGCAGAGATGCTGTCCCCAGGTGTTCTGACTAGTTGCATAAATCCAAATTCAATTAGGGAACCACATTAGGCAAAGCCCTGACTTTCATGAGGGAAAACTTCTGCTCTTGGCTGAGTTCACCGGCTGGAAAGGGAGGATGCAACAGGAGTCAGTGGGCAGGAGCTGCACTTTCAGCTTCCCTGGTGCCATCACTCTGCCTCAACATCCCCAACTGTAGAATGGGCAGCTTCAGCAGTCCTGCATTGCTGAAGCTCTGCTGAAGTGGTGAGTGCTACAAACATCATCTACCACTCATTTTAGTTAAGGTATATGCCACTCAGACCCTCTTCTAGCAGGTTTATAGCTCTTCATCCTCTCTCCCTTCAAACACTCTGTTCTGTGCAATATTCTACCAGGCTCCCTATATCTATGGGAAATTCCTGCCCACAGATGACCTCTGTGGTTCCCACCTTGCACAGCCATCAAGGTGATCACTGGAGCTCACTTTGCATCCCATTGCAAGAATGGGAAGAGGCAAGCAAAGAGTCAGCGAGGAAAGGCAAAGATGGGCAGGCACTTACCATGCTTAGCAGCAGAGGCTGGGGGCAGCTTCGGGGCTGTGCCAGCAGCACAGGCTCATAAAACCAGGGAGAGAACGTGCTGTTCTCTCCAGTACTCCCAGCACACACAGGGATTGATCCATTTGTGTAACATGGAGCCAAGCAGTGGCTGCTCCAGCCCAGCCACACGTCACCACTAGCAGCTGGTACAAAGACCTTCCTTCCAAATCCATTGCTGTAAGAGCATCTGGAGACCAATGCCAGGTGTAAAGACTCCTTTTCTTCATGAACACTTCGCTTCATTTGACATTCCTCACTCAAAACCTACATTTTAGAGAAGAAAGGTACCAAGAATACCCAATTCTGTCCTTTTCATTAGGGCAGAGAGGAAACACAACGGTGCTCACTGGTGCACAGCTCTGATTTTTTAGCTGCTCGTAAAATTTAACCACTTCAAAGTGATCCCTGGAGCAGTGTTTATTGGAGGAGTCTGAACTCATCTCTGGCTGAAACTGGCTCTGTCTAGCTATCATGAGTCACATGTGGTTTCAAAGTGCCTCTGATAGCAGTCTCCCGAACAATGTAATCCATAAGTTTACATCAATTATTTATATGACACTATTTTGTGATGTTCTTGGGTTTAATTGGTCTTTGGAATTCATCAAAATGCATTAGCAAAGTTCATTACTTAACACTGTTGGTACCATTTAGTATGAGCACTCCGCTAAACAAACAAGCCTGTCCACAGAAGCCACCTTATGGGAGCAAAATAGCCAAATCCTGACTTGGCTCATGCCAGCCTCAAGGAGAAATGGGAGAATAAGCAGACTTTGGAGCTGTAATCAAATCAGCACACTTATTCCAGGCAGGGGCAGAGGGTTTTTGTATGGAGAAGAACAAATGCAGTCTCCAAGGAGGAGAAAGACTGGCAGAACAAAGTGGAGGGTTTTGGTTGGGTGGGTTTGGCTTGTTGGGGTTTTATTGTTTTATTGTTCGTTTCAGAAAACTCATGATATTTCAAATGAAGTGAAGGCTTTTTAAAGCCAGGGTAGGAAATTCCCCAATTTCAATGGAAGGAAAGCATTTGAAGTTGAAAGACAGTCAGACACTGGCTCAAGACAGTCAGAACTGGCAGCTGGGTATGTTGGTCTGTGTTGCAATGAAAACCACCACGAGGCATTTTGTCAGCTCAGAAACATGATGCAGATTTACAGTTTCAATAAAGCTGCTATTGTGTAAGACAGAAAACTTCAATTTCAATCAAGAGGAACCTCTCACAGACACAAACATCATGAGGAATGGGAGATGAACTGCCATCTCCCACAGCCAAGAGTGTCATTTCCAGCTGAGACGTTCATCAGGTGGGGAAATCTATAAGCAGCCTGTAATACTGCAGCAAGGGAAAAAAACCTGCTCCAGGATGGATAGAGCCAATTGGAAAAGTGAAGACAGTTGTCTCCAGAAACATCTATCTACTTTAAGCACCAGTTTTTATTCCACAGAACATTCTCCAGCCCGTTTTGCCAATAGCATCGTATTAAAAATACCTAAAAAGAAATTCAGAAATTAGAGAGCTGCCCCAAAAGCCAAACTAAATCAAGGAAAAAGATAAAAAAAGACCTTTCTGCAGCAACCAGGGCAGTGAGACACTACCAGTGAATGAACTTGCTGTGGAAAACTGGAACACGCAGTGCAAAGCAACAGCAAGACAAGGACTGACTCAGCTACAGCTGCTTTTCAGCAAGAACCAGCAGATGCCAAACAGTTGGACCAAACAGCAAGGAAATACTGCTAGAACATTGCATTAAGGGCCAGGAGCCAGATGCTGGGCTGCAAGTTGTCTTGGAAGAGGCTAAGATTGCCAAGAAGAGGAACTGCTTTTCCCTTTGAGTGTGAAGAAAATGGATTTTGAAGTCTCAGCTGCAAATAGGCACCCTCAGCCTCTGTTCCTCCAAAGGAGAGCAACTAGTTGCTGTACCAAAAGATGAACACGTGTTGTTGACTTTATCACTCTCATTAGTATTAGTTGTCCCCACTGACGTTTTATCTCACTCCTCACATCTGCTAGGATCCATTTTGAGGGTTCACACCCAAAAGGACAGTGCTCATCACCCTAGAGCGCTTTCTGCACTGTAACAGGGTCAGCAGCAACTCCCTGCTGAGGTTTTCCTGATGGAGCTTTCAGTGGTTTGGAATAATTCCCCATCGCTCTGGGTTCATACATTGCCCTAATCACATTTAATGAGAGTGAATACTAAAGCACAAAGTGAAAATGCCTGGAAGTTTGCTTCCAAAATCCAATTAGGTATCATTAAAATATTTATGCATCAGGTGCAAGTTCTCCCAAAGGGCTCTCATTTGCAAATAAACACTAGGTGAGGGTCACAACAGAATCTTTTCCATTAACTGCTTTAACACTACCATATTTCCAACTTAACAAGTTAAAAAAGCAAAGGGTTAACTCGGAATGAAGACAGCTACACCTGAACATGCAGGCACTTACTATTTACAGCATCTAACAAGCAGGAGCAGAGGAAAAAAGCAATTTGGGAGTAACATGAGGACCAAGTGCCATCTTGTGGACTCTTAGGCAGTGCACAGCATGCAGTTTCAGTATGGTCACAGACAGGATTTAGGTGTCAGCCAGACCCAGGATGGATTTGTACACTGTACGCATAGTTACTGGCATTGAGAAATCACTTTGTTAAAAGCACTGTCGCATTCTCCCTTTAGAAGACTACAGATCTTGCCATCAAGCTGTACAGTGACCCCGTTACTCTGGCTCCCCCAAGATGTCAGTAAAACATTTACCACCCAGTTCTTGCATCACAGCCATAAATTCTGACTGTGTTTTATCTCAGGCAGCACAACCTGAGCACTGACTGCAACACCAGGCAGAGGCTGCTCGTGCACAGGAGGAGTCTTCACACTCCACGTGTTATACAGACCCAGTCTCACAGTCCTGCGCTGTAGAACTGATTTACAAACCTCACCACCAAGAAATCAGTTTCTCCCCCTGCACTGCTTGTCAGGATCACTGGGGATAAGACAGTCACAGATTATCTGGGCACCCCCTGACAGCACAGGGAAGAGTTTCTCCCCAAGAGCTCATCTCAGTCTCCCTTCTGGCAGGTTAAAGCCATTCCCCTTGGCCTGTCCCTACAGGCCCTTCTCCAAAGGCCCTCTCCAGGTTTCCTGCAGCCCCTGTAGGCACTGAAGCAGCTCTAAGGTCAGAACCCATGGACTTCAGAACTTGCAGCTGACACAACTGTTCCAGCAGCCATGTTCCTTCAAAACTGGCAGGAAAGCTTGTCAAAAGGTTGAGAGAACATCACTGAGTGTCCTGGTTTGGGGTCTAACGGTCCTGTCCAAAGCAGAGGAACCCATCCCAACAGCGGTACAGGAGTGCAGAGCACCACTTTATTTCACTGGCAGGATCAGTGCAGGTGCTGTTTCACTTGTACTTCATCCAACAGGAGTGGGCACTGATGCCCAACGCTGCAGCCTTCCCCATCCCACCTTGGGGACCAGCTCCCACGGCAATGGGGGCAGCAGGGCCCCTGCAGCACAGGCCAAAGGCAAATACAGTTGGGGTCACTTCTCAGCTCTAAACAGCTCTCTCCAGGAGAAGACAACACGGCTTTCTAGCAACTTCTGCGGCCTTCCCCTTCCTGTTGCCAGGAGATGGGCACCATGCACAGAACCTCATAGAACCTCATAGAACACCGGTGTCCTGGCAACGCCGGAGAACATGAGGGGCCGCTGGAGCCACAGCACTTCAGTCTGCTGAGCAGCAGGACCCCGGGGTGGCTGCTCAGCAACTGCTCAAGCCAAGGGCAGGAACTGAGCAGTGCTCATGATGTCTTCAAGGGAGGCATCCTCAGCATCGGCCAGGCGTCGAAGAGGTGACACGGGAGCACCTTGGGGTGCTGCCACCGCTCCTCCCACAAAACAAAACTCCCTTCAGGGTTTGCCTCATGAACCCTGAGCCCTGACCATGAACTTTTGTGTTCCAGAGACCTCTGCCAGGCCCCGGAAGCCCCCACCATGCGCCTTCCTCTACGGGCTGTGGAGGCTCATTACCTGTGAGGAGCTCAGCTCCATCTCATGGGGCAACAAAGGGAGCTGCCTTGTTATTGCAGAGGGTCTCTTCCAGCGGGAAGTGCTTCAGAAGGGGGAAGCACTCAAGATCCTCCCTGCTGGCAGCATCAGCAGCTTCCTTCATCAGCTGCAGCTCCATGGGTTCCATCGGATGCCGGAGGACGAGGATGTGGGCATCCCCTTCAGGGAGCTGCAGGCATTAGCAGCAGAAGGGCCTGCTCTGCAACAGGTACATTGATTCCTCCTCACACAAAAGAGCCTTCAACCATCTTGTGGCAGCTGCTGAACACTGACACAATACATGGCAGCACCTGCATTATTCCCAACAGGCCCATTCCACACTCAGGTGCTCTCAAACAAGACCTATTTGGGTTTCTTTATGGGGTTTTAGTCTTTGAAGACCCCACACTTCTCTGCTCCCAGCAGCTGGAAACACAAGGCTGCTTATGAGGGACCAGAACTCCATCTTAACATTGCATTCAGACAAAACAACTGAGGTCTAAAACACCCCTGAAAGCTCTTTTGAGCACTTCTGTTTGCCTTTTCCAGTGCAGGTGCTGAGTTACCGGATCTCTGTCTCTCCTTGCACCGATGACAACTAACTCCTCTCCTTTGCATTTTGCAGCTGCACTTCTACCACCACCCCTGTTTCCAGGAGGACTGCCCCAACCTCCACAAGGTGGAGGTGATGGCACAAAGTGCCATGGAGCAGCTGAGAGCGGACACTGCAGCTCCCTACGGAACCAGGAAGAGAAGACACCGGCGTGGTGCTGAGCCTGGGGCAGGAGCTGCAGAGGAGCAGTGCATTACCCAGCGCTGTGTGCTCACCGGCTCCACACACACCAGGAGCAGGGCTGCTGCGACAACGTCAATAGACACCAGTGGAGTGTCTGCCCCAAAACGCAGGCGGCATTAGAGAGGGACAGTTATAGAGATAGGGTATAGGGTAGAGTAGGAGTAAGTAACTGTTGTTGGGGTTTCATAGGTTATAGGTTAGTGTAGGAGTTAAGTAACTGTTCTTGTAGGTGTTTCTATAGGTTATAGGTTAGTATAGGGTAAGTAGCTGTGTTTCTGTTTTCTCCAGACCCATAGAATTCTAGGACAGTTGTAGTTGTAGTTCAGTTATAGCACAGTTAGGGTTGGAAAGGATTTAAGAGCTTCTAGCTCCAAGCTCCCTGCCATGGGCACAGGCACTTCACTCCAGACAGCGTCTCCCAAGGCGCTGTCTCCCCGGGCCTTGAACACTGCCAGGGATGGGGCAGCCACAGCTTCTCTGAGCACCTCCTGACAGCGCCTCACCACCCTCAGAAGGAAGAGCTTCTGCCTAATAGCCCATCTAAAGAGGGGAAACATGAGCCCATCTCAACCACTGAAGGGATGTCTTACAGTGGACAGTCGGGAAATAGGAAGAAATAGCCGTAGTACTGGAAAGAGGCACTTCCAGGAATGCAGCACCACCAGGCAGGGGCTCCCCAGCCAAGCAGACCTCACAGGGAAGAAGAGGATATTTCATGGTTGCCATGGCAGTGGCAGCATGGGGCCATGGCAGGAGAACAAGAAATATTCACTGCGAGCTTATTTTCATAGCCTCATAATAACCTGTGACAACAGCTGAAATAAGTTCACAATTAATATTCCCAATACACCAGTATTTTGGAGTCAAAGAAAAACACGAGTATCAGCACATCAGATAAGATGTGAGTTTGCTCTGAACTCTGTCTCTTCAGAGAAACCAATGATGTTACAAAGTTATGTCCAAAAGGATCTTACAAATCACAGCGCCTATGTGTTTCTTGCCTTTCAGAGATGCTACAAGAGGAAAAGAGTTCCTCCGAGACACACTGTCACCAGGCAGCTGCCAGAAACCACCCAGTGTTGTGCAGAATGGAGCCATTCACTGCCCTTCACACAAACTCTTGTGGGGAAACAACCCATGACAAGGTGGTTTTGTCATCTGCCTTCCAATTATCAGCTTGTTCCCACAGCCAGTTTTGGAAGGTACCATCCGCTTGTAGTTACTGGGCTATGGGAAAGGGCTTATGCAAAATGCAGATGGAGGTTGACGGATAAGGTCAGCAAGCTGGCACATGCCTGCATTACTGATGTTTTTTAGGAAGCAAAAATGCTTTAAAAGCAATGGGAACATGATGGACTGTAACAGGGGACAAATGCGTGTCCCCATGAGGGGCTACTGCAAAGGGTCTCCTGTGGGTGTGAAGAAGATCCAGCCTAACTAGGAAAACATTCAGAAGGACTAGGGCAGAGAAAGTACCTTAGGCTGTGGATGACTTTCACTACTCATAATCTGCTTCCCTATCCAGCAGCATTCATAGGGCTCCCAGCTCTTAATTATGGATCAGATCAGGATCTTCATGAATAAACCATAAATTTCAATGTCTTCAGGGTAAAAACACACCTGAGAACTGTCCTCTTACCAGGTAACATAAGCAGCTACAGCACAGTGGTAGGGTGGAGAGGAGAGCATCCTGCATTGCTCCCTTTTGCCCAATGACCTCCATGTCTTCGGGGTGTCTGTACATTACCCATCTATTGTGATGTGTGGGATTAAATGGAGAACATGAATGTGCCCTCAGTCTTTGGGAATACAGAATATTTCCCTTTCCTTCCTTAAAATTGTATGTTGGTCTTAATTAGCTCACATGCCTGTTGTTCAAAAGCTGAGATTTCCTCTCTGGATTTCCCCCTGCTTTAGTTCAAATCACATCTAAAGATAAAGCCATCCTTTCATGAACAGAGCCATTTCTTTTGCTCATATCACCAGCATGATTAAGGCCTTATCAAATCTCTTCCCTACTGTAATATTTCCTTTCAAGGTAGCTCACTAACCCTTACCTGTTTTTCATTTTGACCTGCAAATAGCAAAATGCCATCAACTGGAAAAGATAATTACTCACTTGTGAAAGTAAGTGTTACTTTTGTATTCTATGATATGGGCAATACAAATGTCACTCCAAGTCAGGTTGTATGAAGTAGTTTCATGTCACATGACACAGTGTGAATTGACACATGCTGAGCTGTTGTATGAGATCCAGGCTTGCTTGTTTGAAGGGACCTTTTTCTTTTCTATTTAGGAGAAGATATTAGGGGCTATAGACATTGCATGATCCATCCATTAGCTAAAAAATACATCCAGATCAAGGGATAATTTCTGATATTCAGACCAAAAGGAAGCCTGGAAATGATGCCTTACTTCTAACACATCTACTCATACTCAGCTTGTTCCTTCCCTTTTATTAAAGAGAATGAAAGTCGAGGGAAGAAGCTACACCTGTAAGTAAATACAATTAATACAGAAAAAGAAAGCCTAAAAAGGGCATGCAGATTCCAGAACTCACACTAAATCAGGGGCACGATGCTGTTTGTTTTATGTGAGTAACCAGTCCTCTCTGAAAAGCCTCAGCTTGTAGCATTGCTTTATTTTTCAGTAAGTTATGGAAAAGTCAAGGTGTTACCAGCAATATTTCTCTCTCTGCTCATCCACCAGACCAGTATTACCTGATCACCAGTGCTCCCAGCCTCTTCATCATTAACGCTTTACTAGAAAAGGTTGGGGTGGGATTAAAGAGTTCATTCCTTATTTAAATCACACCTAAGAGCATTCAGTCAAGTCACATCTAGCAACTCAATTAAAATCCCAACCAAAGATCGTTAAACCCATGCGCACAAACCTTGACAGCATTTGCTTGTTTATTGAAGATCTTCCAGAACTTGGTGCTTTGCTTTCCACGAGGCTGGAAAGCTTAAGGGTAACTCTCTGGCACAGGAACACAAGAATAGGAAGGCTGTTACTCACAACTGAAGAGGAACCAAAGGGGCCCCCTGGTCACAATGTTATTGTTTTGGTGTGTAAGTCACCATCCTCTCCCCATTTCTCAGAAGTAAATGGCAGACTGGATTGCTCAACAAATCTACCTCTGAACAGGCTGGTTACTGACAGCAGCATCCACTTCAAATGCTGAGAGCTTTGCAAAAGCCTCCTCAAGGTGGTCCTCTCCTTCTCTTCCATCATGTTCCCCACCATGTCAATAAGCCATGCCAAAACAGCCATCCAAGCACACAGTTTCAGCTTCAGACTTATTATTACCTTTAATTCCAACCTAAGGTCTTTTCTTATGTTCTACCTCAGACCTTCCCTTTGGCCTCCCTAACATTTTGGAAGCAACAACTGACTTCATCTCCATTTCCCCTTTATTTCAATGAAAGGAAAATCAAAACCTCAAAGCAGAATCTAGCTGAAACTTCTCCCTTCCACCTGGTATTTCATCAAAGTCACGGATTTCAATATCAAATTCCGCAACACATCCACTTGAAACCAGTCCCAAGCTGACTATCAATATTCAGTGACTCCCCAGTGAATCGGCGCCTACAATTTGCAATGAACCCCCAAAGCAAAGGAGCCTCACAAAGCTTCCTGATTTGATCATGAAAGTTTTGCTGTGCTCTGAGGTTTGAAACCCTTCGGCTGAAGATGGCATTAAAAACATACATATTTAACCAGCTTTACTTGAATGGTCTGTAGTGAGGACAGAACAGCATCAAGAGCATCAAAAAGGCCTTGGTGCAAAGGAGGATGGAGATCCCCTGGCGCAGACCAGAGTCCTCAACTCCTGTTCTGGTGTAGGGGACCCGATAGGAGAAAGAGCAGAAACCACAAGCTCTGAAGCCAGAGCTCTGCAAGATGGCAGAAACACTCAACCTGATTCTGGGGACCAACACCAGTTCCTTTGGAATTAGTAGCAATATGCTCATGATTTCACTGCTACATCCCAGACCTAGAGCTCTGTCATTGCCTCTGGATCTCATTGGCAACCTGATCAAAACTACCATGAAAGTTTGGAGTATTAGGCTTCTTCTAGAAGAAAAACAGCACTGTTGGAACCCCTCCACTGTGTCCCACTTGTCCCAGAGGAGGGCCTCGGGTCCATGTTACATGGCAGATCTCCCACCAAACCTGCAGCCTCCAGGGACAGACCTGGAAAATCCAGCTTTGCACAAAGCAGTTCTTGAGCCTCATTTTACATGGTGGGACTGGATGATCTTTAAGGTCCCTTCCAACCCAAAGACCATTCTATGACTCCCTGCACAGTTCACACGCTCACATGTGCAAAGCAATGCAACCCCCTACGTTTTGCCAGCGGCACCAGAATCACATAGGCTTAACAATGACTGTGTTGCATTTGCAAGCAAAACACACTCTTACTTTCTCAATATTGGCTCCTTTATTGCAGGCTCTTCTAGCTGACAAACACAGCAGAGAACTTCATAAAGAAAGTCTCATGATAGCTGTTATTTATTATGCAAATACAGCCTGCCATGGCAACATTGCATGCAGGAGTTTGCTTTATTTGCTCTGCTACATGCATATTCAAATTAAGGCTTCCTACATTGTGCCTCCACATTACAAAGATTTTGTTTTCCTTGACACTTACAGGAGAACAAACTGCAATTAATACAGCCTGTTTAAGCAGACAGCACCCAATTAGTTATCATCCATTTTCAGACTGGGACTCTAGACAAAAAAACATGGAGCTGGCTTCTTATTCAAAAGGAAAATACATCCAAACTACAGGTTTTCAAAGACACATTTCACTCACAATGGCCAGGATACTCACTTGGCCTTTAATGTGAAATGGAGTGTTAATTTTTCTCTGTCACCTCTTAATTGCTTCCTTATTATACTGTTCAAGCAGTTAATTGCTAGACTGAGTGAAAGAGTGTTTTCAAGGGAAAGGAAATGCCACAGCATGAAAGAGGAAAAAAAAAAATAGAAGCAGAGCACTAGTGTAATTGGGCCTGATATAACGTTAGTTGTGATATTGCCTTTAATGGTAACTACAGAAATTAATAGGAAAAGCCAAATTGTTTTCTATTGCAGAACAAACTAAGAGACACATCAGGCTGACACGCACTTAGTGGGATCGCACTCTCAGCAAATCAATCTACTCCATGGGTTTGCACACAGAGCACTTCCTTCTGCTTCATCTCTTGTACTAAGGTACCTCGCTTACCTGTAGCACATGAGCTGTTTCTCAGATCCATGTCTCTCATTCTGCTCACAGGTATCTGCGCCATTGAAAAGACCATCCGGGTGCCTCAAAGCAGGAAACACGAGGGCTGAAAGCAGCCACGCAAATACAGCCTCTGGCTTTCAAAAGCTGTTCTCTATGACCACTCTGCCAAGTTCTCCTGAGCAATCCTGCACGGCAGACATGAAGAAACAACTATCAAATGAACGACTGGCCTCACGTTTCCAAAGGCTGTGAACATACCTGACAGCAGTTGGGTTCTCCTGTCTTGCCTTAGCCCAGCAACAACGATGCTCCTCCTCAGAAATAAAGGCAACAGAGACACAAAAGTGAGTAGGGAAAGACTTCACTAACGTTAGAGTGAAAGCAGCTACTCCAGATGCAAAGGCAAGAATTACAGGCATTTGTTCAAACAACAACATGAGACTGCAGGCTCTAATGACAATCTTTGCACGACTGTGCTAGAATTCATGATTAGTATTATTTCCTCCATCCTCTAATTTTTATTAGAGAATGGTAATTCTTAGTGGAATAAGGAAGTAGAAAAAAACACAGATGCCAACGATATTCTTACATGGTAGATTATGCACATTAATTCATAAGAAAAGTGAGTTAAATATGAATTTGGAATTAATTTCCTAAATGTAACTTCCCAGTGGACAATAAAAAGATGATCCAGTTACCAACTTGCTCTTATTAGCATTCAAACATGCTGATTAACTCATTAGTCAATCTACATTTGAAGTCCTCCCTTTCATTTCCTTCTATAAACTGTTGTTCTTCCATTTGTTTGAGGAAGAAAATACATTTATTTAGGAGTGGGAAAAATGAGTCAACCCCAGACGAAAAACAGCAGATTTCATAAAGCATTAAAAATACCTCTCTTAATTTTATGAGAGTTTATGAAGTGGCACTGTCATCTGCTGAAGTGGGAACGTATCACTGCATCAAACTTTCTGAGACTCTAAACCTCTGTTGTAAGGAGAATCCCCAATAGAAACCTCAGCTCATCTTCCTCAGCAATGGGGAAGGCCCTGTTCTGTTCTTGTGAGCCAGACACCCCCCAGCTCTCACAAAGGTGAAACACTGCAGCAATCACAGCACCAGCTCCCATTCCTGACTATGCAGAGTCAAGACATTCTCAAGTCAGCCATCAGGAAACAGTTTCAAACCTCTGTAGGCCTTTTTAGTGATTATTTCAGTGTTTACTTAGTACTTTATTGGACTAAACCCCTGAGAATTTGTACCATAACAGAACTGCAGTACTCTGAGAGATTCTTACTTCTTCTTATACAGTACATGCTATGTCTTGGCCATATCCCAGCATCTCCATTGTCTGCATGTTTATATGGCCTTCCCTTCCACCTGACCTATATGCCTCACAAGTTTAATTTATTTATTCTGTCCCACCGCCTTATTATATAGAAATAATAATATTTATTATTAAATATTTCACCCTTATGGATTATTTAATCATAAAATGCTGAGGCATAAGATAAATTCAATACTCAAAGAGAATATAACTTTCTCCTCTGGCCTTCTAATGTCTTGCTGTTTAAACATAGGGAGAAATCACTAAAAACACTTGAAACACATAAAGAAATCTCTCTCTCCCACTAGTGCCATCAACAAGTCTTTATAATTCAGTCTAAACCCACCTAAAGATCTCATTTTGCACAGCAGAATGCCGGAAACCTTTATCCATGTAAGACCTAAGTATATGTATACTTACCCCAATGCAATATCTTGCTCTTCTTACACTGTAGCAACAACCTCTTTCTATATTTCTGCAATTCAAGAGGACACAAATATGTTCTCTAAATAGGGCAGAATTAAATTGAACAACCCAATGTCTTATTTCCATAGAAAACCATTTTATTAAACTGTCTGTTTCCATTCTTACACATTAAGTTCTTTTAGCTAAATCTCTTTCCTTTTTCTCTTTAACTTCCAATTTGCCTTTGTCTAAGGGTACTGGCAATGTCCTATATAGCCTTGAAATCAATTTAGTGAGACAGTCTCTTTGTACAACAATTTTTCAATCTGTGACATTTGCATTTCTATACCTTTCTTTAATTCACAAAGAACAGCATGTCCTATCCAAAGGAAACGGGAAAACTGAGCTCCGGGAATATTAACATCTTCTCCAAATTGGTCAAACGATGTAAAACAGCCATCCTTAAACAAATCTTTAATACAAATGAACTCTTTTTGTGGCTAGGTTCTAAAGGCTTCGTTTTTAATACAAGTGGAAGGTCCTCATTATAACACAATAGAGTTAAGGGAGACAATTTCTCATTCCAGCCCATGAATTTATGCACTTTGCCCAGATTTCACAGACTGGGAAATAGTTGTTAACATAATCTTTTCCTGTCACACCATTTTTATGTATATTTTTGTCTGTGTTATCTCTCAAGTTCAAGTTCTGTGTATAGATAACCTTCTACGAACTTGTAAAGGAAATTACCCTTGTCAGGTCCTTATCACTCAGAGCTATGATGTGTTAATCCTACTCTCCTGTCTCAATTCTTGCAGATCGGCTGCATTTTATTGCAATAACCCTTCCATTTAGGTTCTCTATACCTTTAAATGTACCACAGCCTTTACTGATACAAGAAATAGCTTACATCTCTCTCAACTATATAACTGAAAGAGTGAAAAAACAGACATTCACATCGAAAGCAAATAGAGAAGTATTAAAAAGAGCTTCGATTTTGAACTGAAGTTTGTTTTACAGGATGTAGAGCAGCAGAGATGTAGATTCCACAAGGTAAAAACACTCACCTAAACCTTCTGATCTCCCAGGCTGCTTAGAAACTGTCAATTTAACCAGGACTGTGAGGTCTTCTGTATCATACTGAAAAGGAGATGTCTATACCAGTACAGAGAGCTGCAGGACAGACAAATTATGTGAGTTAATCTCACTGAACACTGGGCTGCTAAAACACAGATATCTGAGTTAAACTGTTTGACTATGCTCTCTCCATAGTTAATGGAGACAGACAGCAGGTCTCTCACCTAAAGCATGTGGTAAACCTGTCTTGTGAGTTTGCTTCCATCAACAACTCCATCACTTCTTCCTTCTGACCTCCTGTTTGGCATATATACATCCACCTATTCCTTTATAAATACAGTGCCTTTTGAGAATAAAGGAACAACTTCAAACTCTGCACAGTTAGGAACTGTAAATCCACACAGAAATCTCTCTGTTTGGGTCTGTGTAACATTCCTGCTCAGGTTGTCCTCTGGACTCAAAGTTGCCATGAGTTACATACCTCAGGAAAGTTGGTGAATTGCAGCTTCTCTGCTTCAAAAGTAGGAAATCAGCATTTTCATGAGGGCAGGAAGGGAAAACACTAACAAGGCAATAGCAAAAATAGGGCTGTCAAAACACTGGCAAGGGAAGTAGTGCCTGAAGAAACCATCCTTTGACACCTTCCCACCATAAACTCTTCCCCTTCCTCCAAATTGAACAACTTTTCAGCAGAGGACCAGGTTGTGCTAATCAGCCAACACCAAAGTTAACAGGCACTGAAGGTGCTTAGCATAATTGCTTAAAAGAGGTCTAGGTCCCCCAAAAGCAATGACAAATACAACTGACCAAAATAGCACAAAACCACAGGATTCATACTTGCAACTTACTTAACTCACTTTACCCTTCCTGCTGGTCTTCAGGCTGAGTGTTTCTGAGGTGACACTGCTCTGTAAGTTTGCAAAGCTTTTTCCCTCTATGTAGGAGAACAAAGACTCTGCTCAACAGCATGACTCCAGGAGCTGAAGTGCATGGAAACAATTGGATGGTGCAGTAATTCCCTCACATTCATATGGCCACTGGAAAGTTTTTCCCTGGAATTTAGAATAGGTTGAGATATTTCCTGTTCTGGGATCCTCACCTCTGTATTCAAAACAACAGAAGAAAACACCATAAGGATGCATTTTCTTAAATACACTTAAAGGTGACAGACAAAAGCCAAGTCTAATCCTGGAAAATACAGGCATTTCTTGACTGAGAAAAGTGGCATCTTTTATCTTTGCCACTTTTCCCTTTTTCCTCTAAAACTCTGTAAGCATTAGTTACATAAAGTGGTTGCTGACGCCTCCTCCATGCGCTAGTTCAGAACTTCAGACCCAAATTTCATTGGCAATAGACTCCTGATCAGACAGCTCATGCATGATGTGTATCCACAGTAGCAAAAGTAACCCAAAACAAGGTCCTAATCTCTTGTCCTAACACACTTCTGGAGCAACTACAGTGATTGATGCACTCTGGACTGAAACAGGAGCCCCAGCGAGCAGTGCTGGTGCAGTCTTAGCACTGGCTGATGCCACTAGATTCTCTACTCCAGATCCTCTGCTTAACACAAGGTCAGATAAAACAGGTTGCCCAGCACTGGTTTCAGTCAGGTTTTGAATATTTCCAAGGACTGAGAGTCCATAACTCCTCTGGACAACCAGTTTCAGTGCTTCCCTTACACTCAGAAATGGCTTTTTTACATTTTAGGGGAATGAAATATTGGACATAAATAGCAGTACATAGGGGGGACACCAGAAGACCCACTTTCTCCATCTCCCCACCTCAGGAAAGCTCAATGTCATCTTTGAGAGGCACTTATCCAACTGTTCCCAAAGGTATTTCCATGACAAAACCACCACAACCTCCTGTCTGTATTTCAGTCCTTCACTTTTCTTCCACTCCTCATCCACCTGCCTTCCCTCCTGACTTCCATTAGGCTGTTAGATATTATTTCCTCACTTGAAGTATTTAATACAACCAAAGTAAACAATTGGGATGAAATTCATTCCGCTACTGTCCTGTTAAAGCCAGCAGATTTATTTTAGGATTGAATTTGCTCTTCTTATGTGAGAAATGGGGGATTCAGAAGGAGAGAAAAGAAGACTGGAAAGAAAACCTGACCTTGGTGGTCATATTTTCTTTAATCCATGAGGGCCACTCGATGAATGCATATGGCCAGAGCCACAATAGCACTTGCATTTAAACTCGGGTGGGTGTAAATATAGGTAAGGGCACTAATCAGCCAGGTGGCTACATGTTACCCTGAGCACAAGCAATTAAGTACAAGGGCAATTTTCTCCCAGAGGTTAGTTATTTCATAGGCAATTACCCAGGCAGCTTCACCCCACTTTGAACTGTGTGTAGGGTAAGAGCCATGTCTGCATCTGGACCATCAATAGATTCCCTGTAGCTTTAGCCATCAGCCCTATTCATCTTTTTCTAAAGTAGTTACAGCATCCACCTGCCTTTCAGTATTTAACTCCTTCATTTGTAAAGAAGCAAGCAGGACATTTGAACAAAAAGATATTTTTATCTTTAGAATAGGCAAGGCAATTTTAGCACTATATGTCTATGAAACTCAGCATTCAGCCTTGTGTTGTATCTTCACAAAATCAGTGAATGCACTGTATTAAACATACACACTCGCTCTGTAAAGCTGGCCTTTCGAGTGAGAAATCTGTATTATTTCGTGTTCAGAGTATGGCAGGTCCCCGGAAGACTGAATGCGCAAGAGGAGAATACATCCAGCTAACACAAGCTAACGCTGCAGTCTCTTTATGTAGTTCATTAATAATATAATTACACCTTAAATATTAATAGAATGTGCTGAATAACTCTGAACAGATACATACCACAGGCTGTGTATGTCTGTGTGCATATAAGCAGTATTTATGTTTTATTCCCACAAGATACCCGTTACGTTACAAACACATACATCTGTGTCTCCTTGCATCCAGCCCACACACATGGGCCGAAGGCTGATGAGGCCATTGCAAGAGCAGAAGTGCTATGGGCTCCAGAGCAGACCTCACCATGCTGTCCAACCCTTCCCTGCTGAGCACCATCCTTAGAACTGTAATTGTATCATCAGATGCTGAGTTTTGCCCTTCAAAACATGCATCCCCCAGGCCACAGTCCAGCAAAGTGCTAGAGCTCTGAGAGCAAGCACTCATTAAAATGTGTATCTGGACTGGGTCGTGCTTATGGATCACCAACGCAGCAAGACCTTCTGCCAGGTGCTGCATCTGTCCCACACAAAGAGCCTGAAGAGAACATCACAGATCATCTCCCACGGACTATGCTGTCCTGGGATCCACCAAGATCCCCACATCCCTGCTGTATGTAATACAAAAGCATCTCCCAGCACTATCCAAGTCAGTCTAGAGGAGAATCAGGGAACGGTTTGGTGTCATAGAGCCACAGAATAGTTTGGGTTGAAAGGGACCTTAATAATCATCTCGTTCCAGCTTGGGGCCAGGGCAGGGACACCCTCCAGGCTGCTGTGATTTCAAAGGCATTTATGAATCCCTGGGTCTCATTGTGAAGAACGATCCTAAATTACAAAGTAGACAGAGACAATAACGTAAAGTTAGAATAACTGGAAAGTCCAGAACTGTTACAAATTTTCCTGAACTTCCCTTTTCATTCTTTCTGAGAGATTTTAATATAAGAGATAGTGCAGGTCTTTTCACAAAGAGAAGAAAAATCTACATTGTGGAACAACACCTTAGGCAAGCCACACACTGTCCTTCCATAAAGGCTTTAAAAAGAAGCAGGGGAAAAGGAAGGCTGTGTTGGACCTTACAGTTTCTAGGTTGCCAAGTTCTTGCTAAAATAAGAACATAAAAGCAGAACACAAATAGAATTGTGAATAAAATGAAAAAAAGCCAGGAAGAAAATGGGCTGTTTCAGTAGTTGCTTTTCGCTCTGAACAGGTTAATAAATTGAAATGGATAGTTAAGTGGAAAAGTTGTATCCCAGCTGTCATGATGCTGCAGGAGCAAGTGTGTGTGGAGGCAATCACAGCCAGCACTGCTGCAGCTGCAGGCCTGCGGGTACCCAGCAAGGTACCTCTGCCTCCCAGGACTGTCCATCCCTGTGCCATCACACCTCCACATCCCATGGCACAACAGGGCTCCCAGGGCACACCAGGCACTGCTCGCCTGTTTGCCTCCCAAGCCATGTGTCTGCTCCAACAAGGAAATATTCAGGTCAGGACTCAATTTCTTTGCCTTCCCCATGGGAGATATTTCTAGCCCTAGTAAATAGGCAGTAAAAATCACCCCTCGGGACAGTCTGAGGCAGAAACACCGTTTGGCACAAGTCAGCAAAGACCAAAAAAACACAATAAAATCCTCCCGGCTCACAAAAAGTCTACCTAAAAATTGTGTCATTTCACTGTTTATGGTCAGGGTCATCACAGAAGAGACGGTTGTAACTTGGCTGCGCTAATTCCCACACTTCTTCCCTTCCCAATCTCCACATTTCTCCCAGTACGAAGCCTGCAATTTTGAGCATTACTTATTTACCAGGGAGCTATGGTATTGTTTGATATGGAATGGAATATTTCCATTAATTTTATTCGCTAAGAAATAACAATATGAAATAAGAATAAGCTTTAAAATCTGTTACAATAAGAGTAAGAAACTAAAACTAATCAAAACCATACTGGCAATTAGTGAGGTGTCATTCTCATGTTCTGTCCACTACAGCTATTTTTAACAGCATAATAATTTCCTATTTACATCATAAATTATAAGTATGTAGTCCAGGCAGAGAATTGTGAAAGATATTCGAGTTATACAGCTTACATTTTAAATTAGCTGCTCGTAGAATACACCCGAAATGAAAGTTCAGATTCACTTTTGAGTTGTAACCCTCCCACATCCCAGATTGAAAAAACATGTTCTATCAAACATCCACATAAATTACAAAAGCTCCTTTAAAATGTCAAGCCTAGATCCTACTGTGCTTCGGATGTCAGCATAACTCTAAAAATACAGCGTGATGAGGCATGGATACAATTTATAGCGGAAATCAAGCATGCTTTTCAACTTGCACGCACAGAAAGATGCTGCAAGGCAAACAAATCTTCCCCTTTGCAAATGGAAGTTGAACTGTAACTGTATTAACTACACACAATTGTCCAGATTAGTGAGATCTGATTGCAGCATTTAGGGATCCACAGCTCTAATGGGGTATTTAAGACTTGCCAGTAGCATTACCAAATGAGATGCTGCCATTGATAAGACAAATGTGTTAGCCGAATGCATCAAGTTGGCTATTTGCTTAAAACTGTGCTGGAGAGGAAACTCCTCTCTTAGCTCACCTGTGATGCCCCTCCTGGAGAGCTGAATATTTCCAGTTAAAATCAGCATGCAAGCACTTTCAGGCTGAGCCTGTGATGAGATAGACCCTGCCAGCTCCCTGGATCTGTGCTGAGCCCCATTTCATTAAAAGGGGCCCATTGCAGAGAGAAGAATCTCTTTTTATAGCTACTTTATATACTCACTGTGGGACCAAACCTGCAGTATTTCCTGTTGATCGGTGACTATTTCCCAGATTGGAAACTGCTTTTACTTTAAAAAAGGAGCAACAAATGTTTGCAAATTAATAATATAAATGTGGTAGTGTTTATATTGAAAACCTGAGGAATAAAAAGGAAGAGGGGGTGGGATAAAACAACACTGAATTAACACAAATGTAGGTATTTTCACACATGGAAAGAAAATTCCTGGACTTCCCTTAACAAAAAGCAAAACATTTGCTATGTGGGTATCTTACAAACTGCTTCAGCTGCACCTGTGAAATAAAGAGGATAGTTATGGGAGAAATTATATGCAAATAATGCAGTTCCTGGGAAGCTAATCCTTACTCTGTATTTACACAACTCAGCCATGTGCCATCAGAAACCTCTACATAGTTATCAGCATCCCTCCGAGGTCGCTCCCTCGCAGGCAGCAGCTCTCCTGGGAGGAATGGGGGACAAAACATTTGCTGTTGCAGACTTCTCTCCTTGTAAACCCTTTGGCAGCATGGGGAGACCTGTCGGCCATTTCCGAGCGGTGCCAAGAGCAGGGCCAGACAAGCAGCAGTGGAGAAAGCCGTCTTCCAATCCCATGGGATCTGTGGGACCCTGCCCACGAGATGGCAGGCTATGATGCTGTTTGCATTTCCCAGCCCGTGTTCGACTGGAAAGTGTTTCCCCTCTCAAATGACAGCAGCCCCAGGTAGCAGGGGCGACATTTGCTTTACATTATGATACACACTAATTAATCATTAGTGATCCCAGAAGTATGTCGGCTAAAAATGCTTAGCTATGGCTCGTCACAGTAGGGGCTTTCAATATTGATACTATTACACACACATATGTTCCACGGCTGGATGTTATATACCGATGGATTTAGTGGTTTAGGCTACAGAATGGCTTTTAAGTGCTGCTAATTATTGTTTGATCAAAATCCTTAGAGTCAGTAATGCACTTAATATCTTGTACTTTATGCGATAAACTCTTGAGGTTAGGGCACAAAATGATTTCTTGACTGGGTGATGAAATAGGACTTTGACAAGCTAAAACTGCTGCAAATCTGACTAGAACTTTTTGTGGCATAGTCGTGGCTTTTAGTACTGGTTGGCATTTCCCACCTATGTGCCACTCTCTACATCAACCTCCTCTCAGCCTCTGGTAATCATGTCCACAACTGAACAGTGACTCAACAGAGGTGACTGGAGACATGACAGTGCTGTTAAAGATGATGCCTAACCACTCGTCAAACATAACCAAAGCTTCATGCCACTTCAGTGAAGACACTGAGTTGCTTTGATTCACCTCTACTAGCAATTATATACAGGCACATCTGGGCTGAAAAACAGAAGGTGATGAAGAGTGTGGAGAACCTGATGCTAACAGAGCCGAACAGGAAGTCAGGAGTTCCAAAAGCACCAGCAGCCGTCAGCCTAGTTTCATGTGTCTTAAACCCCCATGAGAAGCTCCCAGGACAGTCAGCAAGGGGGAGAAGGAACATTAGGACATTGGGTTTCACACCAAGTATAAAATGAGCTTCTTTTTGGAAAGGTCAGCACAAACTTTCTGCCTTAGAATTCTCTTCAGTGGCTGAAAAGCTGCTGACCTGTCTTGTTACACATAAGCAACCTCAAACCCAAATGTCCCTTACAGATCCTACCATGGCACTCCTCCTCAGCAGGTTCACTTTCAGTCATCCTAAGCAAACAGCCACTTGCTGCATCCCACAGTTGAGGACATAGGGTCCTACCTTAAGCATCATGCTTCAAGAGTCCTCCTTTCAAATGATAAAGGGTGTTCAGGTGCAGACCAATGAGGAGAATCATAGATGGTTAAAATGCTCTGTAAACCAAAAAATCATGAGTTCTAAAAGCTTTTCAAGCAAAAACATAACCATGATAGCTCTAGAGATGCTCTAGTTGATGCAGGAAGGTGGTTCAAGGTGGTCCAAAGATGACTAAGATCTGAAATTGCATTAGAGAATAAAGCATCCCCCTAGTGCAAAGTCAGGAACTGGAATAGACATGAGCATTTTACCCACCATTTTCCTCTGGCCTCCCACGTGTTTTACACTCAAGTTTTCCACTGCACCTTCTTCATTTAAATACTGCAATTTACAATGAGAAGGAAATCCAACAAAACAAAAGCTCTTGTTTCAAAGAAAACTTTCTGAAAACCACACACCAGGTAGACTGATGCCATTACAAGCTTCTCTGGGGGTCCTCTGCCTTGGATGAAAGCTAAGCTTTCCTAAACCTAAAACATAAAGCATCCAAGTGTGCTCGATTTTCATAGTCTTGCAAGACAGATGTTTAAAGGTGAAGAGCCCAGGCTTTTGCAAAGGTTATGGGGTGAACATCCATGGTGCTTCTCCTCAGGAAAGCAAAGCTGAAGCAACCAGTCAGCATTTGCTTAGGGGTTTTTCTCTAGCACTGCGCATCACCTGCATGTCAGAGCAACATCAAGGCTGGAACGTGTCTTCCATCTCTACAAACTCTCTGCTGGGTACAAGAGATGAGTCCACTTAAGTATCTCCTGTAAAGCTCTGGCTCACAACCTGGAAATCCTGTTTCTAATGTGAACAATTCATTGGTACAAGTCAAGATGAGGTCAGCATTTAACAGCTGAAGAACTGCTATTGATCTGATGTGTCAGGAAATTAATATAGTTCCATTACTTGAACAGCTTAACCCACAGAAAACAATACTGGAAGAATTAAGGGAAAGAAAGAGGCAGAAAAAAGGGAGATTTCCAGTTCCATGTGATTTGAGGACTTGAGGTTTTAGCAAAAATACCAAATACCACTAAGCCTTTGATACAGCTGTGATGGTTAAGGCTTACAATTTACTTAAGCACTCCCACTAATGCAGAGTTTGGGGATTACATGTAAGTAAACCAATATGATAAAACAGGGCACTTACAAGTTCAGCCCCTGTCTTCACAGTAAAGCCCTTCACATGGAGGGGTGAGCACAGCATCACCTTCGGGATCTGCAGAAATCTTGCTCTTGCACTTTGACGTTCCAAGGCATCAGTTTGCAACCCTGTAGCTGTACCCTCTCACCCATGGCTTTTCTCAATCACAGCAAGGAGGAAAGTTACCTCTTTCCCCAGGTGGCCACAGTTGAGGCTCACGATGTCCACAAAGCTCTGTAGCACTCAGACACAGCTGCACTCAGCCATTTCCATCTGCTCATAAGGTTTCACCATCAAGAAAGAGTTCTAACTCAACAATAAAGCAGTTAACATGTTGACACATTTACTGTGCCATTCCAAACACACTTTTGTTTCGCTTGGTCACTAGAAAGTGAAGAAAAAGCCATAGTCAAGGACGAGCATTTTTACTGTTACACCAATAGATTTTTAAGCCTACACTGCTCTATTTTAAAACCTTGGGAATTCAACCTCATTCTACTCTCTCCCATGCCAACCATAACACTTCTTTAAAACTCTCTTTCCCTGACGTGTTACAGGGCCGAAAGCCCTGTGGTAGTTTAAACTTCAGCATCTTTTCAGCAGTGCCCTGATTTATGAGCTAACGGTTTCAATGTTCTCACTTTTTACACTGAAGCTTGAAAAACAGAGCAAGAAAATAAAACCTAAATAAATAAAAAAGGAGAGCTGACTTGTAGCAGCGGGGTAGGATCCCTCAAGACGTGCTGATTCTGTTCCCTCCTTACTTGGGAAACAGATGGTGTTTTATGCTTAACACAATCAGGACCATTCTCTATCTGTTGCCTTCTAACCTTCCCCACCTGTGTGAAACCCAGCCAGAGCTTAATGAACATACTTGGAGCTGTCTGGACTGAATTAGTCCCAGTAGGAGTTACCCTTCAGGTACTCCACAGACTCTCATGGCCGTGTAGCTGCAAAGGAAGACAAGAAACCTTTACACTGTGGCTAATTAAATAAAGGTTTGCCCCTGCTAAGTGCATTTTTCCCCCCTTCCAAAAGCAGGTAATGTCTGGTGTATTGGACTAGTTTGGAAGTGTTTGCTGCTATCTTGAACATTCTGGGAGACAAGTGGCATGAAAATGGGGTCAGAATGTGATTCTAATCTCCATTCATCTTCTATTTTTAAGGCTTTCCTCGCTTTCCCTGCTGTATTATTACAATTATTACCTTGCAAAGCTAAGTCTTTACCAAAAGAATGTTTTTCAAAATGCACACACAAACCAAAACTTTCTGTTCATCCCCAAATTCTCATTTTTCCCTGCAGAAAATCTCTTTGTGGCAGCAGGTTCTTTACAACGAAGATGTAATGACAACCTGTCTACATTGACCACAGTCTACATCCCAGAAACAAATCTTAAAGATGTCTTAAAGACATGCTAAAGTAGTTTCCCTCATGCTCATTACCAGTTGTAGAAAATGGATGTAGTGAAGTAATTCAGTAACTTGAGGTTGTTTTCAAAGTACCTATGGTGGGATCATTGAGTCACCTTTTACACCAACAGGTTTTTGCTGCCTTGCATTCCTCTGTCTGATGTATGAGGAAACTCTGCCTAGTTTCTGACCTGAATAAGCACAGAGCTTCGTTAAAGCCTGGAGTACATTGCAGTTGCTCTAGATTGACCTTCCTCTTCAAAAAGCTATCTGCTGAAATGATTGTACAAAGATCTCTGAGAGTTACTGGTGAGGCAAATGGGAAGATGATACCTCAACGGACTTGTCAGAAGTCCTCCTAAGGCCAGCTAGAGCAGAGGAACATGAGGATCTTTAAGTGTGTGTGAAGGTAATGGACTTTGCACAAAGAGAGCTTCCCCATATCACATCTTGGGTGATGTCAAAGGTAGGAAAAAGCTTAATAGGGTCAGAACTTTGGTATAAGAAAACTGTCAAGGGTGTTACTCTAACTTATAAACAGGCAACAACTGGTCATGCGAAGCAGACAGAGACAGACTGTCAGTTAAGTGTAGGCAACAAGACATCTGGTTGTAAAGGAAAGGGTGAAAATCACAGCTGAGCCCTGCAATAGGCAGGCAGCCCTCTTGGGGGGACATTCCAGCAACGCAACTCGGCATCACAAAAGGTGGTCAATAAAACAGAGTGCAGTGGTCAAATGCCAGCAATGGCTCTTCCTTACACTGCCATTTAGCTGAACTCCAGGAGGGACTGGACATCCCAAACAAAAACAAAGGGGGCACTTTGCTGGCAGTACAGAGGGAAGGGTAGCTAGAATAGAAGAGTCTGCTCAACAGGCCAGGGACTTCAATAAGACAGACTGATGAGATAGGATGGAAGGATGCATCTGAGATGTGCAGGCTAAATATTTAGGAACCACTGCCTTGGGGACTCTGCCCATCTCTAGTTCTGTGACAAGCACTCACAGAGGAGAAGGTTTGGGACTGGCTGTGCAGGAATTCAAGTGAGAAGTTAGTCCCGTAAGTCTCACATTCACATTGTGACAGGGCAGGCATTACCCTGATACCAGACTTAATCCTTAGGGTAATGGGCATGGCTTTAAACCCCAAGAAGCCCACAAAACAAATACAGATGTCCTACCTCCAGGAGCGAAGAGATCCATGGGAAGGATCTGTGCCTACAGCTTCCACTAAGATATAGAACTGAGGAAGAGACAGTCTTCTCCATAGCCATTCTGCTTAATAATTCCAAGTCCTTAGTCTTCTATATGAAGCCAAACCCCCAGGTCACTACCTGCAGCATCAGCCCTCCTGCAGCAACCCTGGTCATGACAAGGTAGTCAGTTCTAGAGGTGTACTGGATGAGGACAACATTCATTGGGATGTAGGGCTCTTTGAGGAAAGTCCCAACTGGGTTGAAAACCAAGACAAGAGTTGAAAGTTACCTTCCTTGCTTAAAAAAGCCCAACAAGGTACTCTGTTAGCAGTGAAAATGACATGCAGAAGAGAGTTGAAGAACTATAGCTGAATCACAAAGTACATAGGGGCATAGTGTAATTAAGTTCAGTGTCCTTGTGGGAGGGAATGCAACAAAACCTTGCACTGTGACATTAAGCTTTAGAAAAGGGATTTAAAGAGGAAAGAAAAAAAATGAGGAAGCTAGTCCAAAAGGCCCTGAAGTCAGAAGTAAGGAAATTAAAATCCTTCAACTCAGCATGAAGGCTACTTAAGCAACCATAATAGAGTCCCAGAAGGAATGCGCAGCTTTTCAAAGAGATGGGGAACACAAGGGAAATACAATTAGCATGGGAAAACAGTAAGGTTCAAGGGGTTATTTAAGCCAAGCAGGTAATATTCAAAAGAAGGAGTAAAAACCTATCTGAAGGGAAGGCAATGGGAGGTAATGTAACCCATGGAAGGTTGTCTCCATTGCACAGATACGTTCCATAGTTGTGATGGCTGAGAAATGAGCTAAGCTGAGGGGTGAAAGGTAAGGGGAAAATCGCTAAGGAAGGAAAAAGTCAGCAACTGGAAGCATAGATACACAGATTTCATTGAGTAGTAACAGTGAATGAGGGGATTGCTGAGAAAATAAGCTAGTTCTTATCAGCGTGGTGGACACTATGGGGATACAAGTTACCTGGAGTGAAGGAGTTTAGGAGAAATAGAAAGGATAAAATGAAGGAGTGGGAAAACCAAGTAAATTAAACCCCAGGAGATCCCTGGAGCCAGCTGGGGCAGGCAACTGCTCTGCTCCCTGGGATGGTGCAGCTGGACACTGATCACAAGTTGTGATTTTACAGTGAGCCCATATGGAAAGTAACTAAACTGCTGCACTGAGACACTCGTCCCTATCTCTTACCTGCTGCACCAACAGCCTCTTGACGTCTTACACAGCCCAGGGTGACCGCTGAGTGTATGAGGAGACCTGAAATTCCTGGGAGTGCCTCTTGACCGCTCCAGACTACGAACAGCATGAAGCATCACTTCTAAATGAGCCAGGTGACGTGGAGCCTTCCTCCCTTTAATTTAGCTGGGCTGCAGCACAGCACCCTGTCCCCAGCTGCATCCAACCTGCAGCACAGAACACACTCCTCTGGGCTTCAGTCATTTGTGTGGTCTGTTCAGTAATTATCCATTGCATTATTCAAGGACAGAGCCCAGCATTTACTGGATTACTGGGTCTTAAAGACACAGCTCTCTGGTTTGGGAGCCAGCTGCCCCACTGCAGAGCAATGAGCAAACGCTTCTCTTTTCCATTTTTGAGCCACACAAGAAGGCTCTTTTAGACCACAAACACAACCCCTACCAAAACAGGCATGAGGGTACTACAGCAAACCCGGTCAGTTCTAGGTAACTTTCTTTATGCAATGTATTTGCTGACTCAGTCACAAAATTGGAGGTGGCCGAGGCTCATTAGGGTGCTCATATAGACCCCAGGTGAAAACAAGCAAATTATCATTCCATGGACAAAACAAGGGCCATTTTGGGGTGTGTATGTATGCGCTACGTATTGATCTCTGCACACGCTAAAGGCCTGTGTCCAGCTGCAGCATATGGCAAATTTCTGTGGTGATTTCTGCTTTTCAAAAGGCACATGCACTCGAAGAAACAGGAAAGAAAGGAGAAGAGCACATAGCAGGCACTAGCTGAGGGACCCCCTAGTGCCTGCAGGCTGAGAAGATGATGTCAGCACTTGCTGCAGCATTTTGGGTCCTGCAGCAGCCAGCATAGATAACATCCTCAGGCCCAAGATGCAGGAGAATCATTATGGTTGGATCGGATAAACCAGCTAGTCAGGATGTTGTTAATCATCTGGGATGGGATGCAATTCTATAAGGGGCTGCTACACACAATTAAGCAGTTATTGTGTTTCATGCCTCAAATGGTTGCCTTCCATGAAAACTACTTCTCTCTATGTGCATGCATGTGGACACAAGAAAAAGGAATCATACCATCTATTAATAGATAATGACAATGTGTCTTAGTATAAAGACGAGACCTATTTGCTTTGAGGACAGAAAACCTGACTGCTTGGTAATCCTCTAGAGATAGCTGCAGGTTACCTGTCCAGCTACAGTTTGAGGAGATCAATCACCTGACTCTGAGTCCATCAGCCACGGTAGGTCCAGGTTATGACATTAAAAGGCAGAGCAGAAGTGCTGAACAGTTTATTTGGGAGGCAGACATGTCCTCCATCGGTACATGACATTTAATATCCTCTTTCTGATAAGTATTCAGAGGTGCTCTCTGAATAAGGAGCTGTTTGGGCTGATATTTTCATGTTGATGCAAATGAACGTAATAAAGGCATGCATGAAGAAACCTGAAGTTCTGCCTGTGCTTCTGCAGCAAACTCTGTTTCACCAAATACTCCTTTGGTACCACTGTGGTGAATACTGAGCACAAGAACACCGCAGCAGCTCAGACTAATGGTCCCTCCAGCCCAGTTACTTGTCTCCAAGAGCTGTGATGCGCTACACAAGAGAACATGCATAGGACAAGGGCACATACAAGGTTTATTTATGCAGAATACTCTTCCAAGACAATTCTTGGGGAATTCCAGTGCCAGAGGCCATGTCTTTCATCTGAAAAGCTCTGGGAAGGTTTTTTCCCCACCTTTTCATAAGAGAACAGGTATTCCTTGCCCCCTTTACCACCTACATTTCCAGCAATAGTTACTAAAACAGACCCTTGACGTGGATATTAGCAAATATGAGCGGAACCAAGCCTCCAACTCTAATCTGGTCTAATTAAATACCCCAGTATCTCCACTCTGTTTATTGTAGGTTTTAATCACTGTTACAGCATGTACATCAGGATGCCAGCCCAACTGAAGGAAACAACGCTGGAGTTACGTCACTGGCATAAAGCAAAACTTAATACTTTACGTTAATCACTCATTACATTTACATTAACCTGTTTCTAAATAACCTAGCTTACACACCAACTAATATACTCACTCCAGCTACACATACCCAGAGTCAGGAGCAAGGGGAGGTTATTGAAACCCCCCCCGAAACTCTATTTGTCCAGCACTACGTTGGCAGCCTTCCACGAGGAATGTGCTTAGTTAATTGAAAAGGGTTTGGTTGAAGTTTGCCAGCAAGAGATCATAGAGTTCTAGACAACACATACTGTGCGTATGAACTCCAGTCAACCTTTGGAATACTTCTGTGAAGGCAGGAAATTGAAATATTGTGCTATATTGGCAACTAAATGGTCATTTATCATCCATGCTAGTTTGGAGTGCAGCAAAATGATTTCTAGGCTCTCAGAGGGGCCTTATAAGCAATTACAAGGTGTGTCTGTATAAATATAGATTATGTATTGAAATACAGTTTCAAGAAGAATATGAGATAATCAGCAGCTGCATCTACCCTCCTATTTGCCTAAAATTGAATTTGGACTCTGCTCAGAGGCACAAACACTGTATTGAAATACAATCCAGTTAAGACACCTACTGACAAAGGCAGGGAAATTCACAGTTAAGGGGGAAAACGTACCATATGTTCTGCAGTACCTAGGAACAACAGGGAGCATTCAGCTCATCATTAAAGAGGCACCCAGTTGTGCCTAGGTATTGGAGAACATATGGAACACTTCCCTGCTCATGTCTGAATTTCCTTCCTATTGTCAGCTTATGGATCAAACTTGACTCTTTACTTTTTCTTTATATAAATAAAGAGTTCAGGGGATTCTTTAAGCAGTTGTTAAGTTTGTAAAGCATCACATTATTTTGCTAATTCTCAGCCCCATTGACATACATAAAGTATTGCAAACCTGCTTTTAAGGAGTTCAGGATGGCTGGAAACCACAACTTGTTATAATAAACCCATGAGTTGCTCAGGGTGTTTCTAGGCAGGCACCTATGCTAGCACTGATTTGAATTACTGTAACTGAAAAGCGGCTCTCTTATACTCCACTCCTTCCCTTTAGCAACCTCGGGGTTTTAAGACCATATAATATCAATCCATTGCACTGTGAATATTTCTATTCTAATTACAAGAGTACAAGGAGTCCCCAGTCAGAATTGCCATGCATTGTGCCTGGTGCTGTAAATCTAGTTATGAGATCCAACATACTTAACAGTCAGAGCAGGAAAGGAGCTAGAAGAACAGATAATGGCTATTGCCCCTGTTTCAAAGCTGAGATTTCCCTCCAGTAAGAATGAGCTGGACTGTGCAATGAGCATCCAGCATCCTGCTCTGTCCACTTCTGCCGTCATTTAACAGTGTATTTAAAGCAAAATCTATCCTACATGGGGATGGCAACCCCATCAGCAGGGCTTTATCCGCATGGATACGATTCCTTGCCGTAAGTAGTGCGAGGAGCACGCTGGCACGGTGATGGGCTCCTAAAGTCAGCACGAGAGGGCAGCATTGCTCATGGCACTCGTCTTTGCATCAGGCAGCTGCTTCTTACAAGGGAAGGTGGCACCCGAGTGTCCCTAAATCCCCAGGGAAGTCCCCATGGAGATTTGGTTGAAGCGTTTTGGCTCAGAACTTGCATGGCAGTTAACTTTGCCTCGATTATGTTTTAAATTTTAAAAAGTAATAAAATATATTATCCAAAATGCTTCTTTTTATGAAATCTGGTGTCTTCAAAGCCACTCCTCTCATGTCAAAATGCAGCTGAGTTTGGTGTTCTCATTCAAAAGATACTGAGGAGGAGAACAGGGAATTAGTGGGGTCTGTACACACACCAGTTCCGATCTGAACTATAACCTTATCTTACATATATACTGGATAACCAAACCTCCCATTTTCCTAGGAAACAAGCTAAAAGAGTGAGTTTGCCTTCATGCGTTGCCTCGCAAACCCCTCTCTTCCTGTCTCCAAATCAGACTGTTCATTCAGTAAAATCGAAATCATCAAAATAGAACTTCGATGTTGCCAAAATGTCCCATTGTTCCATTTTGCCCCACTTTGTTCATTAAGCAACAAACTCTTTACAGACACTGAGCTGACCACTTTGACTTTACAGGGTGCTGAGCCCATCATTGCTGCTTATACAGGTTTTACAATGACATGAAAAAACCCTGCAGAGACACAGGCAGACTCCCACAGGTCTCATGGGGTCCTTGTGTTACTTGTCAGCTTGAATGCCCCCACTGGTCCTACACCTGGGGCAGAGCAATCCCAGGCACAGCTACAGGTTGGATGGAGATGAGATTCAGAGCAGCCCTGTAGAGAAGGACTTGGGGGTGTTGGTCAATGAGAGAATGAACATGAGCCACCAGTGTGCTCTCACTGCCCAGAAAGCCAACTGTATCCTGGGCTGCATCAAAAGGAGCGTGACCAGCAGATCGATGGAGGTGATCCTGACCCTCTAATCTGCCCTTGTGAGACCTCACTTAGAGTACTGTGTGCAGTTCTGGTGTCCTCAACATACAAAGGACATGGAACTGTTGGAACAAGTGCAGAGGAGGGCCATGAGGAT